>RJWJ010001564.1:0-127248 GCA_004363605.1 Indri indri | reverse complement strand
AAAACTACACTAATTGTGAAATGGAGCCACTTATTGAGAGTTCACCACCAGCCCAATGGTGTAAAAGCAAGAACAATAGAATTTCAATGTAGATACCAGCCCTGTGGCACATAGCTTTGTATGATTCTGAATGGTAGTTGAGCTAATATTTTCTATTGTGAAAATGTATTAATTTTTTTATTGGGCTAAACAATTGTTTTAAAACTTACATAAATGTATTTTTCAATTCCTTTTTATGTATCAAATAGGATGTATTTAATTTTATTTCTGCTTTGTCTTCCTAGGGTAAATGTGAGCAGTCACTTTATGGTCACATGCATTCTATCAATGATGCCACCTTCGCTCCGAGGGTAAGTTCAGGTTGCCCAATAAATTATTTTAATGTTTCATATATAGAAATTCTTTCTTATGAAATAAATTACCAATGTATAATGGTAACTTAATTGGGTGAGGAGAACAAATTTAGAAATTAATTATAGACAATTAAAAATATATAGATAGTATAGGGTTACAGAATATTAAAACACCTTCGTACACACACACACACACACACACACACACACACAAGTAGTGACAGGAATGAAGAGGAATTCTATTGTACTCAACTCTACTTAAACACATTTTAAGAACCTTTTGTCTAATTTGAACTTCGAAAAAGTAAGTGTGATATAGACTACATTAAATTTTAATGCAGAATTATAAAAATAACTAAAGTTCTTGAAAGGAAACATGAAGAATAAAAAAACACTTAAACAGAAATTTTCTTGAGTTTAGAACAGAACAACCTTGATTTGACAGCTTTTCAATTCCTCATGGAAAAATTTCAAATATATCTTTCTTCATATAAACTAATGACAAAACAAAAGTGTTTTATTTGCAACTTCAGATACCCATTCAGACGTAAAGATGATTTCACCAGCAATGAAAATTGTTAAAACATTGTTTTGAGTTTGCTGTGGTTTGAATGTACCCCCAAAGTTCATGTCGGAAACTTATTCCCCAATGCAACAGTGTTTGGAGGTGGGGCCCAGTGAGAGGTGTTTAGGTCATGAGGGCTCCACCCTCACAAACAAATTAATGTCTATTAAAAAAGGGCTTGAGGTCATGAGTTCTATCTCTTTCACTATGGTGCTCTCATGCCCTTCTACCTTCCATTATGGAATGACACAGCATGAGGGCCCTCATGAGATACTGGTGCCATGCTCTTGTACTTCTCAGTCTCCAGAACTATAAGAAATAAATTTCTTTTTATATTTATAAATTACCCAGTCTGTGGTATTCTAATATAGCAATACAAAATGGACCAAGATAGTTGCTAAGCTAATTGAGGGTGTCTTTAAAAGGGTTCAGATAGTAATCATGGAAGGATGATTTAAGTTTGTTTCTTCTTGGATGAAAGTTGTTTGTCTAAATATATGACCTCTCAAGTCTGTTCAAACTCTATGATTTAATTATATCTAATATTTTAATTTGTCTCTAAGTTCCCAGTAGAGTGATAAACTTAATTCCATATTCTACTTCTTTTCCAATTAGCTGAAAAAGAAATCTGATGGATTACTTACATCTAACTTCAAAATGATAGCATAGTCAAAATTCTGTTTCTATTACACTATTATTATTCTTTTAAAAAGAGGAAAAATGCTCACAAAAAATTATATCTAACAATGGAATGTTGATTGCTTCAAGTAAAATCATGCTGGTGTCATTGTCAGGCTTAGGAATTTTAATGATGGGCTCAACCACAATTATATTTTAATAGATTTGTCTTTTTAAGGAATATTCCATTTAATTGACAGTAGTGAGCTGATTAGTTCAAAATTATTATATTATGGTTTGGTTGTAAATACCAAGCAAAATTTTATTTCTGGAAGAATTTAGAGATATTTAAGCACTATGGTCTCATATGATATAGGATATAGGATATAGTTTTATGCTAAAACTCTATTAAGTGTCTTATAGCTTTACATGTCTTGAGAAAATTAAATGGAAGCTGAAATGAAGTAAACTAAAATTTTGTAAACCAGGCATTTTATTTTGGCAAGCAATATCATAGCTGAAAAAGATACACCGTTTGGCATTCTAAATAGTAAAATTAATAGATATGGAAATAGACAAATTAGATTTATAGAATCAGCAATCAAGGAGACATACATTAATTATAAATATTTCAAAGGGCAAGATGATAAATATGAGGTCCATGTATCCAATGTCAAAGTAACCTGTTTTCATGTACACACTTTGTTCATACCAGAAGGACTGTTACAACAGTGTTCCAAATAAATATCCCCAAGCCTCATTAGCATTTTCCATTAATTGCTTTCTTCTTGACTACAAATATTTATTATTAAGAAAACAGTGTTTTGTTATGATGACTGATGTTTTTAAGTGAAATTTTCATCACTTATAGTAATTGTTTTCAAAATATCTTATGTCCCATACCTGCTAAGGGATGTCAGGAGGTCGGGAGGCAACAGTGACTGCAAAACACAAAAACTTTCGTGTATTTCTTGAGAACATGGCATTATGACACAGTTCACATTCAAACAATCAAAGTTGTGATAAGAAATGTATTATATGGTGCACATATAACAGACAAAGATTTTAATTATTTAGTTAGTCTTGCTAATTGTTTGATGCCTTTAGGGATGGCCATTCATGTTACATTACTAGTTAAAGTTACATTTAGCTATTTACATAAATACAGTCTTAGGAAAATTCTACAAATTCAGCTTTAGAAGCATAAATCACCAATATAAAATTCAATATTATCAAGCTAAAAATGTAGATTTACAGAAACAGGAGTGATGTTAGCAAGATGGCAGAATAGGAGGTAGACCCCTCATAACCCCCCACAACAACAAAAATTCTACACCTATACACAGACAAAAATCTATCCACAGGAGTCCCAGAATTCAGGTAGGAGGCTGTGAAGCTCCAGTGGAACTCAAGACCTAAGAGGGCCATTTGAGAGTACAATCTAGCACCTGGTGGCTGGTCTACTGGTTGTACTCCCAGGTTCAAGTCCAGAAATGGCTCCATTCCCCAAAGGGCTTGGCTATATCCCCATTTGGCCTTGAACCTATACCAAAACCATCTGCCTAGGGGTCCAATAAGAATTTGCACACATTAATGCCTCAGAGGAAAGGATCATCAGCCTACTGACAATGGTCTCAGGAGTAAACCTAAAAGTTGCCCTGTGGCTTGGTATTAGCCTCCCCCAGCTGAGGTTCCAGCTCAAAGCTGCTTATACAAGGACACAGAAGGAGACTCACCCTTATCTTGCACCCTGTGAGTCTAAGCCCCCATGATAAGCTTGCCAACATCCATCCCACAGAAGATCTTTAAGGGGCCCAGTCTCAGCACAGCCCCTTCTATTGCAGTCGAGGAAATATACCACATCTCTGCAGGGCCTACTAGGAGATGTACACCTGTCTGAGTCAATGAGGCAAGTTCACCAACTGCTGTCTCACAACAGATCCTGAGGTGGCTTGGTCATGGTTCCAACTCCTCTTGCTGCAGCTAAGGACCTGTCACACCTACACAGAGACCTGACAGGAGATGCACCTATCTGGGCCACTGGAACAGTCTTCCAGCCTTGGGTCCCAGGCCAGCTTTTCTAATCAACACAAGACCCTCCTTATGTCTTCCCCAGGTCTGTGTAGGCCAGAAAGCCATGCCCACTTTGGAGGCCTTGCAAAAATTGCAGCAAACCTGAACTGAAAGGCCCTTTAGGGCTGAGATAGCTATAATGGACACAAGCTCAGGGAACACGAAAATCAGTTTGCTTAGGTCTCTGGAAGACCCTCTGAAGAAGGATGGGCACAAACAAAGCAAGACTGTGAAGATTAGAATAAATATCCAGTCTTTCAATGTGCAAGTATTGTCACACATCCACTAGCATCAAGAATATTCAGGGAAATATGACCTCACCAAACAGAGAAAATAAGGCACAAAAGATCAACTCTAAAATGATGGAGATATGTGATCTCTCAAAGAATTCAAAATAGCTACTTTAAGGAAGCTCAACAAACTTAAAAACAAAACAGAGAAACAATTTAGAAATTTATAAGAAATATTTAATAGAGCGATTCAAATAATTTTACAAAATCAAACAGAGATCATGCAGCTGAAAAATACAATGAATGAAATGAAAAAATGCAATAGAAAGTATCAACAGCATAATTGGTCAAACTGAAGAAAGAATCAGTGAGCTCAAAAATAGGTAATTTGAGAATACAGTCAGAAGAGAAAAAAGATAGTAAAAAGAAATGTGGAAAGCTTATAGGATCTATGGGACAACATCAAAAGAACAAATATGTGGGTCATTGAAGTTAAAAAATGAGATGAGAAAGACAAAGGGGAAGAATGGTTATTCAAAGAAATAACAGAAAACTTTCCAAACCTTAACAGAGATATAAAAGTCAAGGTATAGGAATGTCAGAGGTCACAAGTTATATTCAACCCAAATAAGAATAACCCAAGACATATCATAATCAGAGTCTCAAAGATGAAACACAAAGAGAGGATCCTGAAAGCAGTGAAAGAAAAGAAGCAAATAGCATATAAGGCAGATCCAATATGCCTGGCAGGAGATCTATCAGCATAAATCTTTTAGGCCAGGAGGGAATGGAACAATACAGTCAGAGTCTTGAAGGAGAAAAACTGCCAAAGAAGAATACTGTCACCAGCAAATCTGTACTTCAGAAATGAAGGAGAGATAAAGACTTTCCCAGACAAATAAAACCTGAGGAAATCATGGCTACCAGAGATGTACTACAAGAAATGCTAAAGGAAGTTCTTCAAACCGGAAAAAAAAAAAAAAGGATGCTAACATGATGTTATTCTTGTACTATAATTGTGTAAATGAATTATATCTTTAATAATAAGGCTAAAAGACAAAACTATTAAAAATAATAACTGAAATAATTTGTTAAGAGATAGGTAATATAAAAAATGTAAATTGTAACATCAAAAATTAAAAATGTGGGTGGAGAAAGGAGTTAAAGTGTACGGTGTTATTTTTGTTTCTTTTCTTGTTTTTGTGATCAAAGTTAAGTTGTTATCAGTTTAAAAGAACTTATTATAATTATAGGATTTTTGTAAATCTCATGGTAACTACAAAGGAAAAACCTGTAATGGATACTCTAAAAATAAAAAGCAAGGAATCAAAACATACTACCAGAGAAAACCACTTAGCCACAGGGAACACTGCAAGGGAAGAACAAAGGAAGAAAAGATCTATAAAACAACTAGAAAATAAGTAGCAAAATGGCAGTAGTAAGTCCTTACCTATCACCGATTACCTTGAATGTAAATGGAATAAATTCTTAAATTAAGACATAGAATGGCTGAATGAATGTGAAAAAAAGACCCAATCATATACTGCCTACAAGAAACTCACTTTATTTGTAAAGACACACACAGACTGAAAGTCGAGGGTTGAAAAAAGATATTCCATGCAAATGGAAACCAAAAAGAGTAGGCATAGCTACACTTAGATCAGATAAAATAGACTTTAAGCCAAAAGCTCTGAAAAGAGACAAAGAAGTCCATCATATAATGATAACAACTACTGGGTATCTACCCAAAGGGAAAATGCTGAATATTAAACTGTATCAAGGCTCAATCTTAAATCCTATTATCTAGCAAATTCTCTTCTTAATTCATCCCATTCAAACTTGTGACTTTTAGTTTTGATATGTTGATATGCTGATGATTTTCAAGTAAATCCCACACTGACCCCCAGATTTACCATTAGCTATTTGGCAACTCAGCCTAAATATCTATGACATCACATTAAAATATGTTGGAAATGAAACTATTGCTTTCCCATCATCCCAGCTGATTCCTTTCCCCATTGTATCACCTTAATAAATATCATCCTGTTTATTCTGATGCAGAGCAGGAGGATGAGTCACAGTTAGCAGTTGTCTTGGGGCTTTTTAGCCTGTTTACTTCTTTCAAACATCTCTCTGCCCTGAGATTCAGTGAAAAGAAAAAGAGAAGGGCATTTTCAATTTTGTTTTACTCAATATCTCCAGCATCTATCACAGTTTATTTTACATATGTAATATTCAAAAAGATGATGAATAAGCGAATCAATGAATGCAGAGTTCTGAACCAATGTAAGTACGAAGCTTTCATCATAACATTGTATTGTTGTATCGTATTTATTTCAACTTTATTGGGCTTTCAAACTCTCTGGATGCTGAGGTACAAGCTAAACTCATTTATCAGGATAGATGAGCTGCTCCTTAGAAAGCTTCTATGGCATCATCATGTTCCATGCCTTCAGAGTCTGGCTTTGCCATTCACAAGATATATTATCTTGAGGAAATTATTTAGCTCATCTCTAAAATGGATGAGAAAACAGTGAGTATTAGTTAATATGTATAATGTGTTTAACATAGTGCCTAATAACTAGAAGATGATATTACTCCTATTCCTAATATTATTACAACAGGTTGAGTGTCCATAATCCAAAAATCTAAAATCCAAAATGTTCCAAAATCCGAAACTCTTTGAGCACTGTCACAACACGACAAGTGGAAAACTCACCTGATGCCTTTGATTTCTGATTGTTTATTGTACACAACTTTGTTTCATGAACAAAATTATTAAAAATATTGTGTAAAATTACCTTCAGGCTATGTGTTCAAGGTACATATGAAACATAAATGAATTTTCTGTTTAGACTTGGGTTCCATCCTCAATATATCTCATTGCATATATGCAAATACTCCTGAATCCAAAAAATAATCCAAAATCTGAAATGCTTCTGGTCCCACTCACTTTGGATAAGGATATTCAACCAGTACTATTATTAGTTGAACTAACTTTCCTTTCTAGACATTTTATTTTAAATAAGTAGAAGTAAATAAAGAACATATACACACAAACATATATATAAACACACATACATTGTATATATAACAAATTCCTTATATTCCATAACTTAATTTCCTATAGCATAATATCAATGGCATAAGCATAAAGCTGTAGTACTTTTGTACCTAAATAAGAAATATAAGAAAATATAATCTTAGATTATTCTATAAAAGAAAATATTAATATGTAACTCTATTAAACAAGTTAAATCCTACTAAAAATGTATATATGTTTCAGTGACAGCATTTTATCTCTTTCACATCAGAATATGTTATATAATAATTAAGCAGTTAAAATTTTTAAATTTGACCCGAGATAGGTTAATTGCTTTTCCTAAGTCCACATATGTCAGTATGTGGACATAAATGCTTAATTTGCATTATCTTTTCTTTAAATCATCAATAAACAAAAATCTGCAATTTCATACCTAAAAAAGTTATCCTCATTCCATATTAGCAAAGACAGCTGAATTTCTGGTTTCTGAATTTTCTTTGTTTTCCATGCTCAAACAGAAAGTACTTAATATCAATCTCTCACCATTTTATATAAAGAAATGCAAACAGTGTTTAGGTGCCTGCAGCCATTGATCCTCTGAAGGACAAATGATGTCAGGTGGTATTTATACACCAAAAAAATTTCAATTTTGTTTACTTCTCCAGTGATCCACCTTGATGTCAGCTACCATTTAGCTAGGCCAATAATACTGATATTTGATGTCACTTCTTATTCATTACTGCACCTAGATGATGCATAAGTCAAAACTTTTAGATATGTGGTAAAAAACGCTAAAGCAGGTTCTGTCTATCTAGGGAAATTGGAAACAACAACAGAATAGAAAATTAAGGGACGTGTAACATGCCGTGTTTATTTTATATAATATTTGAATTATTTCAATGTTCCTCCATATTCACAAATTCATTTTATATCTTTCAAACTCATCTCGTGGTATATATTTTTAAACTAAATCTTTTATGAAATAAACAATTGCCTTAGTACTTTTTGTACTTTGCAAAGAAAATAATTTTTGGTAGAAAAATGAGATAGTTTAAGAAGGTGAAGCAAAAGAAAAGAGTTTGTATAGCCAGATTTTCAAAAATTAATTAGAAAATTATGAAAGAAAGATAATTTTATTTTTTTTATGTCTTTATTTTTTTATTTTTTAGAGACAAGGTCTCCCTCTGTCACCCAGGCTGGAGTGCAGTGGTGTAATCGTAGCTCACTGCAGCCTTGAATTCACAGGCTCAAGTGTCCTCCCACCTCATCCCCCATATAACTAGGCACCACCATGCCGGTCTCCCTAAGTTGCCCAGACTGGAACTCTTGGCCTCAAACAGTCCTTCTGCCTTGGCCTCATAAAGTACTGATTACAGGCATGAGCCATCATGCTCGGCCAGAAATATAATAAATTGATACAGGTCTTCTTTCTTTATTTTTACTTTATTTTGGTCTTATAAATTTAACACCACCAATGACTAGAGGAAGAAACGGTGCATTTAAGATTATATCACTCTGCCCCCAAATTTTAACTTTCAATAAGTCCCACAGTCAAATAGAGTTGATTTCATGTATTCGTCATTTTCTTGATGGGTCCATGAAAATTAGAAGCAACGTGATTATGTCATATTTCCTGATACTTCCTCTTTGATTAGAAAATTAATAATTTGTTTTCTATGTAAGTATCTTTTGGATGATTTAAAACTCTTTAGCACATATGAAATAAGTTCAGTAATGAAGTTTCTACTTAGCCTCCCTTCACTGAGCACTTACTATGCCCTGGGTACTGAGGGTTTAGCAATGAAAAATACTAAATCCTGTCCTTACATATCTTATATTCTGGTAAGAATCAAGACAATAAGCAAGTAAACAAATGAATAATCTCAAGAATAAGTGCTATCAATAAAGCATCATCAAGGTAAAAAAGATTAATAAGGTGAGAGTTGGGACTTACACTGCAATGATTAGAGAGAGAAAGAGAAGGTCTCTGAGAGAATGACATGCAAAGATCTGAAGAAAGAAAACCATGCATAGATCTAAAGGAAGAGAACTCAAGCACAGGCAACAACGAAGGCCAAGTTCCTGAAGTAGTAACATCCTGGTGTCGTGGAGGAATAGCAAGACCGGTACACATGAAGTGAACTAGGATTAGATAAAGCAGGTGGACTATCTTGTATCAAATAGATAACTGATTGGTAACTTAGGTTGTTCTTATTGGTTAAATGCAGTATATAGTTGAGGGTATTTTCGAATAACCCCCTAGCATTACCTGTGGTTACCAATATATTTTTATGAAGGTACCCCAGCTATAAAAAGTATAGTAGATACTTTTATGTGAATAATACCTTAGCTTTTTTTACCCCATAATTCTTAGCATAATTCTTGGTACAGAAACACTGATTAATAAATATTCATTAATTAGGAAATGTCAGAAAGTCACCACAGGTCATAACTGAAGGGATATTTAAGAGGACATAGTTAAGTCAATGTTTGCTGTAACACAATTAAATTTAATTTCTACTATTGATTTTAAATTTTATTTTAAAATTCAATATACTTTGCAGGCTCCCCAGGATTGTTTTGAGCATATTGCTACCAAAACTAGTTCAAGATATTTTCTTATTTTTAATGAGAAATAATATGACTACCCAGAATATTTGACCATTTAGGTATTTGGTATTCCAATACAGTGAAATTTCAGTTAAACAGGTTTCACAGTACAAAAATGTTCTAAATAACATCAAAATATAAAATGATGCACTTCTCTCTAGTTTTGATTAATCGTAGCCAATCTTAACTTACATGTAATTTAAAAATGGTAAAAAACTCCATGTATAATAAGCAGCATGTATTTTTAAGAGATTATTTTATGCATAGGTAATATCTAATGCATCATACATTGTCTTTAAAACACATAATTAGAGCAAAAAGAATTGTCACACAATTTACTCTTAAGCATAATTGCAAAAAAACTTGATTATCCCCTTTAATGTAATTTTCCACACTTAATTTTGTGTTCTCGGGTGAATGTGACCCTATAAATCCATACTTTGAGAAGTGACTGCTAGTTAACATGCAAAACTACAGGCAGAGTGAGAGAGTCTGCCCTTCCTCTAGAAGAGATTTAATTTGTATTCTGATTGGCCCTGCAGAGAAAATGTTTTAAAAGTTACATCTTGCAGCAGGATGGACTGGACTTTCCCTGGGCAGGTTTCACCTTGGTCTTGGAGCCCCAGCATGTCCATCACCACCAATGCTTACCTCTCACCCACCCCATTTCAGTAGCTGGATTAAAGCACTGAACAGTTTATTTTTCCCTATAATTACATTTTTTAGTCTTTAAATTTTTAATTATTATGGGTATATAATAGTTGTACATCTTTATAGGGTACATGTGATGTTTTGATACAGTCATATAATGTGGGTTAATCACATCAGGGTAACTGGAGTATCCATCTCCTCAGGCATTTATCATTTCTTTGTGTTAGGAACATTCTGATTCCACCCTTTTAGTTATTTTAAACTATACCCTAACTTATTGTTGATTATATTCACTTTGTTGTGCTACCAAATATTGTTCATTCTATCTAACTGTCTAACTATATTTTTGCACTCATCGACCATCCCCACTTTATCCCCCTCTCCCTGCTACCCCTCCCAGCATCTGGTAACCATCATTCTACTCTGTATCTCCATCAGATCAATCATTTTTAATATTTAGCTCCCACATATGAGTGAGACTAGGTGAGACTTGTCTTTCTGTGTTTGGCTTATTTCACTTAACATAATGTTCTCCAGATCCATTCATGTTGTTGCAAATGCCAGGATTTCATTCTTGTGGCTATATAATATTCCATTGTGTGTTTGTACCACAATTTCCTTCCCCATTTATCTATTAATGGGAACTTAGGTTGATTACAACTATTGGCTGTAGTGAATAGTGCTGCAATAAACATAGGAGTGCAGATATCTTTTTATTATGATTTCCCCTCCTTTGGATACATACCCAGCAGTGGGATTGCTGGATCATATGGCAGTTCTATTTTCAGTTTTTTAGGAAACCTCCATACTATTCTCCATAGTAATTGCACTAATTTGCATTCCCACCCACAGTGTACAGGGTTCCCCTTTTTCCCCATCCTCACCACATTCATTATTGCCTGTCTTTTTGATAAAAAGCCTTGGGTTTCAATGCGAAGTCCTACAATCACTTCACTCTCTCTCCCCCTGGGGGACACAGATTCTCTCTCCACTGCCTGTGCTAGCAGAGCACTCTGGAAAAGTAGGGGAGGGGTGGTATAGGCAATACTAGATTGTCTTTTCTGCCTCTTTCCTTGATATAATGTTAAAACCAGGTAGTATGATCACTCACCTGATTTTTTGGTTCTTCTGAAGGTGCTCACTTGAGTGAATAGTTGAATTTGGTGTTCCTGCGCAGGGACAATGGCTGGAGGTTTCTATTCAACCTTCTTGTTCTCCCTCCAAATACTCAACACTTTTCTCACTAAAGGAATTTAAGCTGCTATATCCGGATTCCACTCAGAACATAAATTCATTGCATTTTTCCTAAATCATTTAAGTTTTCATTTTTTCTTTTATTTTTAAGATTTAGTAAATATTCCCTAACTTGCTACTAGGGTGGTAGTGAAGCAGAAGAATATTTTTTGTTTCTAATATAAATACCTGGTTGCATTTAGATCTTTTACTTTACCTGAATTAGAGAAAATTGGGACCACAAAGACTGTTAAATATAGACTCTGTTTCTTTTTGATGAAGCTTGCTATTAGAATTGACCAAAAGCATTCAAAATTTTCTCTTTTTAGGCTGAGTGACAGATTTTTTTCTCAGAAATATCAATAGTTTGTTTTCAATTTGCATTCTGAAATGAAAACTCACAAAAGAAACAAGGTCATTAAATTAGGACTGCTTCCTTATGTTATCTTTTGCATACTTAAAATGTTAAAAACAAACTTTTCTGCAAAAAAAAAAAATCTAGAGTTTCTAAAAAATTAAGGGTAGCAAATAGGAGCACAACCTCTTAGAAATTGTTCTTATAAAGGCTAGTAATTTTAGTCTAATATATATAGTTGCACCCTCTAATCCATTTTTATAAATCAAACTATATTTTTCAGGATATTTTGCCCAATTGCTTCAATATAATGTAGAGGAAAAAATGTGCGACACCTTTCCTCATCCATCATAAGGGTCGTAGCCAACACTCCTGTAACAAAAGACAAGTTAACAAGAGAAAAATATAACACATTTATCTACTCAGGGCTTTATGTGACATAGGAGCCTTCAAATATGGAGACTTAAAGACCCAAGGAAAACTATTTTTATGCTTAGATTTGATGAAGAATGGACAGGTGTGTAGAAATGTGATTGGACAAAAGGACATGATCTACTGATAATAGATGTTAAGAGGGAAACCCAGCAAGACCTGACTGTTCAGATTCTTCTTGGCCTCTCTGTGTAGGGTCCCTTCCTCTTTGGTATGGACAGGATCCCTCTGGAAGAAGGGTCTTCAAGGGAGAAGGGAAAAGAGAGAGTAACTTTCCTGGGTTTTATGGCTTGCTTTGGGGGAGAGAAGGTCCAGCTTCTATAGCTCACCTTTGGGAAGAGGAATTCTGGTTTCTATGTTTCACTTCAGGGGAGAAAGTGGGTCGAAGGAGGGCAGAAGAAGGTCACAGAGAATTTGTTTCTGAGGACTTCTAGGCTTCTTCAATTCAGCATGCCAAGGTGCTGTACTTTGGGGTATCATGTTCTGAGCCCCTACAGTGGCAATAGCCAGGTATAGCCTATAGTCATAAATATGAATCTTAGTAATGTAAACTTTATGATGACACAAACCTATTTATAAATTATTATCTTTATATATATAATGGAACTTGTCTGAATTTATGCGACTGTACTTATGTACATATTAAAAGAAAATAAATTCATTGCAGATTATTCTAGCAATGTTATTGCAGTGAACACTATATTAATCAATAATAATTGGCTACTTTAAAAGAGACTTTTGCCAAATATAGTAACATCCTACCACAATAAATAAAACATATCTAACAGAATTTGTATGTGTTTGTGTCAGGTAATGTCTCCTGCAATGATTAAAGAGCAAAAGCACATTGCTATTAACAATGGTTATTAACACATTGCTCCCATCTTTGCTAGATTAGTTTTATTTCTCCATGAAACATAAAAATATATATATTTTTAAAAGCTGTATATCTAAACACTTAAGAAATGATTATTTTGAAATTATTAGAAATACGAAGTTGTACATTTTTTTATAGTAAGCTCTCTATAAATGTTTGTGGAACTGAATTAGGCGAAACAGAAATCATATCTTTTTTCGACAAGGGAAGAAATAGATTTGACTGGAATTTTGCGATTTGTGGCTAAGTCATCCAGCCTCTGATATGGACATGCAGAATTCCAAGTCCCTCTTTAACCTCTAATCACAGCCACAGAAGTCTAGTACTCCTCTAATTTCCATTCCTTGCCCTCTGCCTTTCATTACTCTGGGAATACGAAAGCACTGACTTCCTCCCTTGATACAGGACAACAGACTAATGAATTTAAGTGCCTGCATTATTAAAATTGTCATCCTTGGTATACTATTTCAAGTGCAGTATCAAGTGTGGCTAGCTTTTTACTCTTCAGGGGGTCCAGTGATCTTCAGTTGCTTATGTAAATTTATGCAAAAACGGCTCCAACAGTATCACATGCTGTTCATTTCAAACCCCCAAAGGAATGCTGTATTTCTTGATTTGGTAAATGGAAAGAGCAGAGTGGGAGTGAGTCGAGTTACAGGTTAACAAACAGAATATTGGCCAATCCAGGGATAGAGTTTGGGGAGAAAACACAATATATATGTATGTTCAATTATGTTAAATCAAAGATTCATCTATTTTGTTCTTATCTATAAATATTTCTAAAATGTAAAATTACAGGGCAATACATTTTATTTTGTTTAGGAGGGTTACAAATTAGCTTCTCCAAAATGATCCCATAACTCATTAAGGTCGAGGACCATGTGTTATCTCTTGTCCTTTCCTTGCCACACTTCATCACCTGGTCCTAGGCCATTCTAACAGGGAACGCTTGACTGGTCGATACTTAAGGAATGACTAATTATTTTATCAAAATCCTTTTTAAAAATTTCATCTTCTTAAAGTATGTACAAATTTATTTGGTCAGGTCATCATAACAAAAGAAAGTAGACTAGTGGTGGGATAGAAATGGACTATTCTAGAAAAAAAGATGCATAAAAACAGCTTGATTAAATAGATCAAAGGGTAGTAGAAATTTAGTGCTGGTAAATTTGTATTTAAAAATATTTCACTGTTCTTTAATTCTCAAGTTGGATCACCTATCATCATGGGTTGTTTTAAGAAGTAAAATTATCAGTGAAGACTTCATTGAAATGTAAATAAATATGGCATAAGGGCTTTATTTAAAGATAGTTGTTTAGAAGAAAATAAGTTGATGGACAGAAGAAAAATTCTTCAAGTTATAATCATTACAGGAAAATATATGTCATATATGTGTATATCTGTGTGTGTGTGAATTGCCTAGTTGGTGGCCACATTAATTGTATACATGTGTCATATTATGATTGCTTTAAGACTGGGTGGGAAAGCCACTGGCATGTTTTAGTTAAATCTTACATATTCTAGTTTAGCAGGGAAAGTGACAAAAAAAGTTATAAAATTCTAAGCTCTACTCAGGCTTTTCTTTCACTGGTTATGTTACCAATGAGCTACACCTCCATCCCTCCCACCAATACCTCTTATTTTACCCTCAACTGCTAGTTCCAAGGTCACTGTGCCAAAATCAGTTAATAACATGCATCAAAATTAAATCAAAAAGCTCTGAATAAAGACCTTCTATTTGATTTAGATATGAGTTTATTCCTGACTTCTTATCTACTGGATTTGAATTCAGTCAGATCGTGTTTCAGATCCCACTCACCACTTACCATCTGCATGAATTAAAAGTAGCCTCAATTTTCTCATATATAAAATGGAGCTATTACCCTATACTTCATAAATTCATCAAGTCAGTCGTGTTGGATGCTAAAAATATTTGAATTTCTATAAGTATTCTTGAGCTTTGTTCTGGGATGCTGTTAAGTTACTCAGATACTGTTTGGTACTTTCAGGTTTACTTTTAAGATTTGTTAGGTGAGCCTGGAGCAGTGCTCAATCTAGGGCTATTTACTTTCCCACTACTGAAGCAAGACCTTTCTTCATGTTCTAATCTACATAATGACCCTTAATCTTGAAATTTTTCATTTTGGTTGCTGGGGCAGCATTCCCAGCCTACTGAAAGCGCCTTTCTCCGTTCCCCCTAATCATTTCATGTGGTTCTTTCTAGGCCTCTAGATAGTTTTTTGACGTGCATATGCCCGTCATTACTCAGCTAAATACTGGAGGAAGTTGCTATGCAGATCTTCAGGGTTTTCTCTGTGCTTCTCTCACCTCTCCTGTACTCTACCCTACAAACTTGAGCTGCTTTGGCCTCCCTAGACTCAGCTTTATCTCTTTATTTTAGCAAGTCTTCCATGTTCTCTGTTTCCTCTGTGCTGTGTGCTAGAAATTGTTAAGGCAATGTGTCACAGCAGTCTTCTATGTCTCACCTCATTAGTTTCCATCTCTTAGTGATTATTGACCTTTGTATCCTGATATACAGTGTCCTGTAAATCACTGTTTCCTATATTTTGTCCATTTTTTGGTTGTTTCAAGCAGGAAGGTAAACCTGGTCCCTTTTACTCCATTGCGACTGGAAATGAAAGTCTTTTTTAGCATCTGTTTTTAAATGTCAACAGATTTAACCTGAAGATATGTGATTATAATGATAATGACATCCTTTTTTAAATTTATAGTTAGCCCTTCTTCCCTATGAAAAATAAAGGTTGACGATGTGTTTGCAGGAGACCTGAATTACAGTTCTGATTGGACCATTAATTTCATATGAAAGCTTAGACAAGTCCTTTAATTTCTCAAGCCTTCACTTTTCTAATCTGTGGAAGACTTTGATCTGGACAATGTTATATTCTCTTTCAGAAATGTATCCATGATCATTAACATTTTCTCTGGAAATTAAGAAAAACTATGGAATATGAATATATCACTTAGAAGGTTTTTTAGGGAAACAAGAATTTATTTTCAACATCTGATCTTTCTAAAATCTGAGTCTTTGTGACTCCAAACTTACTAGCAAACCCAACAGCAAAACTGAAATCTTTCTTTTGACATACATAGCAATGCCAAACTGTAAAAATTTAACACCACTCTGTCTTCAGATATTGAGTACTAAGCTTTAGTTTTTGCTTCATATCTCTTTGGTTTGTTCCTTCATATTCCAGAAATCCTACCGCCCTACTTTGACATTACAGTATGTTACTATGTAAATATATTATAAAAGATTGCTGCAATGTGACAAGCCACATCAGAAGAAAATACCAAGGGCCTATAAGACAAAGACCTCATACATGAATATCTGAAATGATGCCAATAATCACGCTGAAAACGAAGTAAACTCACATGAGAGTCAGAAAATTTTTCTTTAGTGCTTTTACAAGAGGCTCATTGCCAGAGGGAGAATGCATTAATTTCATATGCCATGTAAGGAATTTCCATTTCTCCTTGAATAAAATGTTAGATTCAAAAATTTCCCTTAGAGTAGAAAGACTCTCAGTGATTTATTAAAACTTCTCCCTGTTACCTTCAGAAATCCCCTAATTTTGTACAATATTTGGCAGCCAGGAAGTAGATCCGGTCTACCCTCATTTCTGTCAGAACTGTGCTTTCAATTTATTTACTATCTACAAAATGCACAGCATTATGCTAGGTGTTGTGGCAGATTCAAACAATTAAAGGCTTTAGTCCTTTTCCTTGATGAACTAGACTGCAATTAAAGAATCACAATCTATATATAAAATAGGTAACTGTCTATTTGTGTAATGTGATAGATTATAGGGACTAAAGATGGCTTACTAAAAATTAGTGGGGAAAACTTATGTCCACACAAAAACCCGCACATAGATGTTTACAGCAGCTTTATTCATAATTGCAAAAACTTGGAAGCAACCAAGATGTGCTTCAGTAGATTAAAGGATAAAGAGACTGTGGTACATCCAGATGATGGAATATTATTCAGCAATAAAATGAAGTAAGTTATCAAGCCATGAAAAGATGTGGAGAAACCTTAAATGCAAATTACTAATTGCAAGAAGCCAGTCTGAAATGGCTACATACTATATGATTCCAACTATATGACATTCTGCAAAAGGCAAAATTATAGAGACAATAAAAAGATCAGCAGTTGCCAGAGCTTAGAGGGAAGGATGGATGGATAGGTGGAGCATAGAGAATTTTTAGGGTAGTGAAAATATTCTGAATGATATTATAGTGATGGCTACATGTCATTATACACTTGTCTAAACTCATAGAATATTTTACACCAAGAGTGAGACTTAATGTAAACTGCAGACTTTGGGTGATTATGATGTGTCAGTGCAGGTTCACTAATGGTAACAAATGCACCACTCTGGTGGGGGATGTTGACAGTGACAGAGGTTGTGCATGTGCAGGGGGGTAGGGGATATATGGGAAATCTTTGTGCCTTTTGCTGTGAACCTAAAACTGCTCTAAAAGAATAAAGTCTAAGAAAAATCAGTGGGAATATTTAGTATAATTCTTGAGAGAGTTCTTTCACAAACACTAAAAGAAATTTAACTTTGATTATTAGCTATGGAAATAATTATTCATTCATTCATTTCTTCAAATATTTGCTGTGTGTATAATATAAACCAAAACCTGAGTACAAATGATATAGAGCAGTACTCTCCAATAGAACTTTCTGCAATAATAAAAAGATTTTTTATTTAAAACATCCAGTGTCATAGTCACTAGCTACATGAAGAAATTTTAACTAATTAAAATTAAATAAAACTAAAAATCAGTTCCTCAGTTGCCATAGTTACATTTAAAGTACTCAATAGCCACATTTATTTATTTATTTATTTATTTTTTATTTTTTATTTTTTTGAGACAGAGTCTCACTCTCTTGCCTGGGGCGCGTGCCGTGGCGTCAGCCTAGCTCACAGCAACCTCTAACTCCTGGGCTCGAGCAATCCTACTGTCTCAGCCTCCTGAGTAGCTGGGACTACAGGCATGCATCACCATGCCTGGCTAATTTTTTTTTCTATGTATATTTTTAGCTGTCCAATTAATTTCTTTCTATTTTTTTGGTAGAGACGGGGTCTCGCTCTTGCTCAGGCTGGTCTCGAACTCCTGAGCTCAGAACGATCCGCCCGCCTGAGCCTCCCAGAGTGCTAGGATTACAGGCGTGAGCCACCGCGCCCGGCAATAGCCACATTTATTAAGTAATGTCTAGGAGGAAAAGTCAGGCATGTATACAAAAAATTACAATTTGATATGTAAGTTTTCTGACATGGCTTTATGGGAACAAGAGAGGGAATACATTATATTGCCTAGGACTTTAGAAGAAGTTGTGCTTGAACCAAGCTTTAAGAATATTTAACATTTATCAAAGAAATAAACAGGGAACAATCTTCCCAGTCAGTGGAAAGAGCAAGAAGAAACGCATAAGGGCATGGTATATTGGAGGAAAAGCAAATAGAACATATGGGGAAGTTTGGGGACGATGATAGGCAAGAAGGAAGCAGGTCAAGAACGAGCTCAAATTTGCATTTAAAAAAACCACTCTGCCATTAGTGTAGAGCAGGGTTTGGCAATGTTAACATTATGGACGGGTGATTCCCTGTTGGGGGTGGGGTGCTGTCCTGTGCATTGTAAGACTCATATCAGTATTCCAGGCCTCTACCAACTGAATCCCACTTGTGAAATCAAAGATGTCTGTAGACATTGCCAAATGTCCCCTGGGAGGAAGAATTACCCCCATTTGAGAACCACTGCTGTAAGAATGTCTGCAAAGACAGAGAGCTGAAGTTAGGGAGTTCAATGCATGTGTCCCTGTGTGAGATGAAGAGAGCCTGAAATAAGGGATTGCAGAGAGTGGAGGTGACTTCAACCAAACAGGATTTGGAGGGGAGAGAGATGGAGAATGGGATAACAAGCTCTGGTGACTGCATGGGGTATGGAGCCTTTTATTGAAATAGAAAATACAGCCAAAGGATCAAGTTTGAGGAAAAGATTAATTTGGCTTTGAACATGATGACTTTGAGATATTTGTAGAATGTCCAAATGAAGATGCCGTGTGGGTAGTTGGAAATAAAGATATGGAAATCAAGAGAGAGGTGTAAAGGAAATGTATTATAAATTTAGGAATCGTAGACATCTTAATCATAGTTAGTCATGGGAATGTCTCTTTTTGCCTCCAGAAATCTAGACTTAATGACAACTGTCATAATTTCTGACTGATATCCAAATATAAGCCTTTTGAATGAATTTAACACATAGAACCAATTTTGTTTTGTTTTTCTTGATTTTGTGTAGAATCAAGGACTTCTAAATCGAGCTACACTGGCCTATTTACTTTCTGTACTTCTGCCTCAGGGCCCTTGATCATGCTTTCCCTCTTCACCCTTCTTCCCCCATAGCGCAGCTTGGCCCCACAAGTCTGTTAGCTCTTAACTCAACTGTCATAATCCTGGTGAGACCCTCTCTGAATAGGCTATTTATATTTCAACACTCTTTCTGCCAACCGTTCCTTCTCTATATTTTTAAAAATTCTCCATAACTCTTATTAACGTTTAACATATCACCTATTTTACTGATTTAATTTATTGTATGGTTCTTCCCAGAAGCATACAATTTTCACGAAGCTGGGACTTCTGTCTGTTCTGTTCACTCTATATATCCACTGCTTAAGACAGTGCCTAGCACCTAGTAGGATTAATAAATATTTGTTTGATGAATGAAATAATACATTTTCTATTGGTCAAGACAAATTTGCCTGGATTCAGTCAACCTCTTCCTTAGACTTATGACAAACTGGAACACCACAAGAAAGCAATGTTCACTTGTTTTTTAGGGCCCCAGACACAATTTTGCACTTGCCAGTATCTGCTTAACTCACTGAGACTACTGGCCTTCAACATTGTCTTTAACATATCAATATTTATGTTTAAAACACATAATTTATATATATATATATGTATATATATAAAAATATAAAATTCACATCCCTCAGTGTGAGTTCCAAAAAACCCTTTAGAATTTTTATACATTGTTAACATCATCATAAATTCACTGCATTCCCCATGAAATAATATATTAATTTCTGCTTTTGTGCTCTGACATCATGTCATTTTCAATACAAATGATGCCTTCCTGCCTTCTCTTCCCTAATATTTGTCCATAATCTTAATATATCTAAAATATTACCATTTCCAAAAAGCTGCATTCACTTGATGGACCTATCCCTGGGCTACACTCCTAGGATATACCTTTTTTGACCCCAAAGTCTTGAATTAGGTGTTCAATTTGTACTCTGAACAACACTTTATCTAATTCTAGCATTAAACTCTCATATTGTAATTGCCTTATCACTTCTCTCTTTCTAACAATCAACCATAAGCTTGTTGAGGGCTTATATTCTTTGTTTCTCTTCTGCTTGGCCCCAAGCCAAGGATATAGTAGAGCTCAGTAAATATTTGTTCCTTCGTATACATTAATTATCTCTATTTCTAATTACTCTTCTACCTTATAAATTTAAACATTTGTTTGATCAATATCAATTGTCGATATTCCCTTACAGTTCTATTAGCTGTTGCGGTGTGTTTTACCTTACAACAGAGTATGCTCTTTAAGCACTTATGTAGTTCTTCATGGGCTTCCATTTTCCAAAAAATCGGAGTCAAGGCATACAAAATGTTTTCATTTTTAAGAGCTTAAGACCTTGAACTCTTGAGTCAGACTTGCAGGGTGTAAATCCTGGGTCTATGTTTTACTAACTAATGACTTTGGGCAAGTTGTATAACACTGTAACACTTGGTTTTCTCGTCTATAAAATTGAGTAGTGTATGTAATTACCTAACAAAAGAGATGAAAGACTAAATGAGATAATACATCTAAATCACTTTGTACAAGTTATTGTGATTATGTAGTGCTGTGTTGTGTCCTTCAGCTGCTAAGTAATTATTTTTGAGATTTCCACCGCCCATATCCATGGTGATACAATAGTTACAAGTAGACTGATAATGGCATAGGGAAGAAGTATATATCAAAAGTAGCAAGATCATCCACAAGTTTCCAATGCTTCGAATTTCTTCTCTCTTTATCCTTGAATTTCTTGAGCATTTCCAAATTTTGCCTTCTCTTTCCATTCTAATTCCATAATTTCTTTGCTTTATTTGTGTCATCAGGGTACTGAGGAAATGGTGTAATGAGCTATTGCTTAATGCTGCACAGGCCTGTCCTAAGAGACATGCTAATGTGTCAGCACTAAAAATGTTTGAAATACTAATTTTCCTTCTAATGAGCCTAAACATTTTATTATAGTTATACCTTAATACCAAGCTGCAGGTCATTACCTTCACATATTGAAAGTAGCTGATGTTTTCCGGGCTTAATGTTTCTGCCATTTGCTTGATGACCCCTCTTTCTTGCCCATTTTACATAGTAGAAATTCAAGAAATGAAAATTAGATTGCTTGACAGGTACCGTGTGTGATGTTTCGATTTCATTATTTATTTATTCAAAAATATTTTTCTGATTATAAAAATTAATGTATGCTAATTCCATGGAATCTGAATTTTTAAAATGGAAAAGAACAAATAAAATTAAAATGAACTACTAAAGGTAATCATTTCTGATTTAGTTCCTACAAATTTTATCTTCAATATATGCTTTGTGTACATGTATTATGCAGTATAATTTCATTTGCTGCCACTTTCATTGAACTACATATGTATGTTTTTCCTTTTCATTAATAATCTTTGGCAATGCTGTTATAATAGCTATAATAATAGTTCGGTTATATAATTATGTATGTTACAGTTTTATATATGTATGTATAATATATCCATGTATATATCTAAAATTATTTTCTTATGTTTCTGCAGTATCATCTTATAAATAATAGTGAGAGGAACATCTATGTGACAAATATTTATCTGAGTTATTGACTATTTAAGTATCCTAATGGGGACATATTCTCAATATTTTTAAACATTTATGATTTACTATATTAGTTTTAAGGAACAAAATATAGTACTGTAGATAAAATCTCAGATTCTGAAGTCAATGAGAAATGTGCTTGAATCTTCACTCCAAGTCATGCTAACTAGGTAATTTTAGGGAAGTCGCTTTACCTCTTTAAACCTTGTTTTCTTCGTCTATAAAATGGAATTAATCCACATAAATAAATAATCCTATAGATAGTATTGACCATATTTGATGCAATAAAAACTGTTAATTTTAGCTATTAATTAGTACGCCCACCAGGAATGCAAGTCTGCTCATATTGCACCCTTATCAATATCAATATTGTCATTAAAAGTATATTGAATTTGATAGAAAAAAATAGGCCATGATTTAATTGAAAAACACAAAGTCAAACAAACTTAGGCAAAATGAGGGTGTTCATTGGCTCTGTAGGAAAGGAAAGATCACCACCACCCTCTTTTTGTTCTTTTGTGGACTCTTTGGCTGGGTCTAGGAACCAAACTGACACAACACAGATTAATAAGAAAAGCATACAAATTTTATTAATTTTACATTTACATAAGAATCTTCACATGAGAGCAAAGAAATGGCCAGAACAAGATACGTTTATATTTTTAATGTGAACAATAGATTTGTAAAGAAACGACAGGACAAAGGAATCTGGCTAGCAGCAGTATATTCTAGGGGAGTAACTAGGAGATACATGGGGGATAAAAAGCAAGGGGAAGAGAAGAATCACTTGAGGGAAGATTATTTATTCAGGCCTGTTGTAGCACTGAGTCCCAGTTTCTGGGGCGAAGAACTGTTCTCTTGTCCTGGTACAGGGAAGGCACCCTTCCCAAAGGAACATTTAACACTTGCTGCATGCAGGAAAAGATAGGTCAGCTAGCCTTTTTCTGAAACTACAAGTTCTCCAATGTTTTCTGCTCAAAATAATCAATATACCAATTTGGCATATTTGAGAATGACACATCCTTCACTTGTTCAGATCACAAAACCAAACTTCAGACATGACAGCTGGCAGTTGACATTTATGTTTGGTTGGAGCCAAAACTCAAATACCACCAGACTTCCTGAAGGGTCTTGATGTGATTAGCTTCTTTACTATTCTGGACCTGAACATCAGAAGTAAGATTACACATGTGTATATGTACATTACACATTTTCTGAAACCTTTTAATCAGAGAGGAAAGAGCATTATCTCTCTCAACATTAGTTTGAAAAATATGAGGAAGTATTCTTATTGCTCTTACTTGACTCAGATGCCTACCGCTTAAGCAATTAAATCTATCCAGGGAGATGGGTTTCTATGAGGAGACCAGCTACAGTGCAGCAAATAAGAGGCAGTTCTTCAAAAGAAAAAAGATGTCAAATATCTGACCACTAGAGTGATCTTAGGATGGGTAGCTAAGCTAACTGGATCTACTCCAAAGAAATGACTGATGTTCGAACTTACGTATTTAAACTATATTACTGGGGTTGGTGAAAAGATTTCCAGGTATTTGTTAGGACTTTCTTCTGTCTAGTGCTCACTTACAGGGAAATTTTTACATTGGTTTAGTGTTTTTCCTCTTTTTTATTGCTCTTTGTCATACTTATGACAATGTTTTCAAAGTTTGTAGTTAGTCGATTTTTAGATTTATTTTGTTCTGGAAACCCCATTTTGCTGAAGAATTCACAATTAACATCAAGTCCTCCATAGCTTTTTGGTGTGGTTTCTTTAATTTCTACTGTAATTGTAATTGTCCTTTCATTTCTTGATGTTGCTTAATTATTATTTCTTTTTTCTTTGTAACTATTTTCTTTTGTCTCTTTTTTACAAACCTTTCAATTTGTCTATCTATATACTCTTTTCACAGACCAGCTTTAGACTTTGTTGATCTTATCTCTTTGTTTAACAGCTTCGTTTAATTTTGTCTCTATAAATTTCGTTGATATTTCAATTGTTTCTACCTTTTTTATTTCTTCTATAGAAAAGAACATCTTCAATGGAATGTTTAATATGTTTATTTTAAATATCTGTTTTTTGAAAATGCATATGGAATTATAAATGTCTGTGTATGATGGCTTCAGCTTCGTTTAAAAAATATATAATGTAAATTCCTTCATTTGTATTATTTCTAAACTTGTATTTTACATTATGATTTTTTCTTTTAATTTTCAAACTTTTTTAAAACTTCAGTATAGTTTTTGGTTTCTAATTTAATTACACCATTGTAAGAAAATGTGTCCTGTTGTACGTTTCTTCTTTGTCATTTTTTGAGATTTATTTTGTGGCTTACCATATATTGCACATATACTTGATGATAACATATTTTATAAATAATTTTAGATTTAGCCTTTTATTTGTTTGGTTAAATCTTGTATATCTTTGTGTGTGAGTGTGTTTGTGTGTGTGTGTGTGTGTTTTTGCATCTCTCATTCTCTAATGGACATGTATTAAAATCTTCCTCATTATTTGAGAAAGGATAATTTACCTTTATAGTTATGCTAACTTTTTTATATTTTGAGACTTTATTTTTAGTGATATAAAAATTTATTAGTTACATCCTGCTGACAGTGTTCCTTTTATTATTCTCTAGTAATTAGCTCTAATAATGATTTTTTCACTTAAATTATTTTTTCCAATATCGATATTATTCTATCAACTTATTAGTTTTTAATAATTCAATTCTTTTATTTTCACTCTTTGCAAATATTTTGGTTATTTTGTTGTTGATTTTTAATTGTTTCTTTTTTAAGTTGCATGTAGTTGTATTCTGTATTTTTAAAACAATTTTAGTTGTCTTTTATTTTTAATTGTTAAGTATATCACATTTGTGTGTGTGTGTGTGTGTATGTGTGTGAGAGAGATTATTTATATATTGGTAGTTATTGCCATGATAATAACTCATTTTCTTTTGTCTTTTCTCTTTTTTGTTTTACTCAAAGTCCTCCAACTTTTTTTGTTTTTAATTTCAAAATATTAAGGGGGTGCAAATGTTTTAGGTTAGATGGATTGTTTTTGTAATGCTTGAGTCCTGGCTATAGGTGTGCCCATCACCCAAATAGTGTTCATAGTACCCATTAGGTTGGTTTATTCTCCTCCCCTCCACTCCACTCATCCCTGGTTGCTTTCCACTGAGTTTTACTTCCCTCTGTGCACTGTGTGCTCATCAGTTAGTTCCAATTGAATAGTGAGTACACGTGGTATTTGCTTTTCCATTCTTGTGATACTTCACTTAGAAGAATGGTCTCCAGTTCCATCCAGATTGTTGCAAAGGTATTAATTCATCAGTTTTATGGCTGACTAGTACTCCATGGTTTACGTATACCACATTTTATTAATCCACTCATGAATCCATGGGCACTTGGGTTGTGTTTTCTGTTAATCTTCACTTGTTTTTTTTCTTTTTATCTCCTGAGTTTTATTTAATTAATAATAGATTTAGGTTAGATTAGGGTTAGAGTTAGGGTTTGAGTTGAGCATTTTTTCTTTTATAGTCAACAGTTAACTAACCTTGATTAAAAATTTTTGCTTTTTCAATATTTGTGCTTATCATTTTACCTTCTGACCTATACTATCTTTAGGATTTTGCTCCCTTTGTTGTAAAATACAACCATTAATAATTCCTGCCATAGAGATTTATATTTGAACATATTTAGTCATTGAATGTCTGAAAATGTATTCAGTCCAAAGTGATATTTAACTGATTATACAATTTTAGATTGAGGGTTTTTTTCCCCCCCATACAATGAAGACGTTATTATTCCACTGGTTCTAATGTCTGTTTTTTGTTATCAATCTAAATGTCTTTTTAAAAATAGATTATCTATCATTTTTCACTTTAGGTAAATTTTTATTCATAATATTCCCTATTTTTCATTATACTGTATCTAGGCGTGGTTTTATTTTTATGCATCATGGAGTTTTTATGCATGCTTGTAGTTCAATTTTATTCTTAATATTATATCTATCTTTATTTCTGGAAAAGTTTCAGTCATTACACCTTCAAATATTGCACTTCTATCTGCCTTTACTTTATCTTCTTTCATAATGCTTATTAGACATATACTGAAATACGCAACTACACCCTCACCCTTAAGTCTCAATGGCTTATTTGCTTTTATTTTTTCATATCTGTATCTGAAATCTAGCTAAATTTCCCAAATTGTAATCTTTCTCTCCACTAATTCTCTTTTCAACTTTGTCTAGCCTAGAGTACGTTCTATCTATTGAGGCTTTTTTCTTCAATGACCGGCACTTTAATTCTTTTTGTTTTCTCAAGTCATTTTAGACTGTTTTTATTTCATTTCTTTTTCTTTAGTGAATTTTAGCTCTTCTTTAAAATCCTTTTCAGTCTGTCATAATGTTAATCTATACAGATTTATTTCATCTTGCAGTTATTGACTGTCTTTATTAACTTTACATATCTTTACATGTTATGAAAAAATTTTGTAGCTTCTTTTAAGTAAAAGGACTGATTCTCTTTTTTCCCTCTCTTTACCTTTCTTGCTTTCTCTTTGTGCTTATCCTTCCATAGATTTCAGTATCGTAGTCATTTCCTTTGTTTCTAGTCTCCCATGCCAATAGTCCCAGAGTCTCCTAGGGTAAGTTTACATTTGTGATAGAAGAAACCTGCCCTCTGATATTAAAACCACAGCTCTAGTCATGGAGTCTATTACTTGGTTCAGGTCCCGCTTATAAGGATGTATATTAACTGCAGATACCTTAACTGTATAAGTTCATAAAAATTGTAGCTTCCAACAGCATTAGCCAGCAACTTTTGTGAGCTTCATTTTGTCAGGAAATCTTACACAAGCCCTGGTTTTAGCAATAAGTTAAGCTTTTATCTCACATCTGACACAGAGCTCTTTTAGTTTCTGTTACTCTACAGAAGCTAAACGACCAGGGTGTGCTTCTAAACCCAGAGCCTGGAGGCCCATGGTTTCATGCTATTCTCTACTTTGTATTTCTATTTTCTTTAGTGAGTATAATTTTTATTATCCTTTTATCAAACTCTTTAAGCTTTTACACTTTTAAAGATCATTTTTAGCCCAACTCTGTGTGTGAGACATAGTACAGCTTAGTGTCTAACTTAGTCACTGGAGCCAAGCAGATTTAAATCCTGACTAGTCCTCTTTTAACTGTGTGGACTATAGGCAAGTTAATTAATCTTTCTGTGGCACAATTTCCTTCTCCATAAAATGGAGGTGATCTCCTAGTTTTGGGGGTTTTTTTAGGTTTACCTGACATTTGTATATGTGTGCATACAAATGCTTGGAACTCTGATTAGCACATTGTAATTACCTGATGAGTGTTAGCTATTACCATTTTTTTAATTGTCTCATTTTGTAGCTATACTTTCAGACCATTTTGACCAGATTTCTTCAATAAATTCTTTTTTCTTCTAGAATATATTTAGTTGTATGTTGTGAGATACAATTAAACTTTGACTGATTATGTAGTTACAAGAATCAGCTGTGACATTATTCATGGTTATATGATAAGGTATTGTGCAAATATATGATTTTGAGTCTCGTGATCACAAATTTTTTTTTTCAGAGCTTCAGCTCATTTAACATTTCTATATATTTTTTTAAAAAATCATTTTAAATTATATACAGTCAACAGTTTTTACTCTCTATTTCCTTTATATTTATTAATTCAAATATTTATTTAAGGTCAAATGCCTAACATGTAGCAGGAACTATGCTGGCTACTGGAGATTCAGTGTTACAAAAACAGTCCTAGATCTGAATCTGACCACCTTTGAGAGATTTCTATGCACCTTTTGTACCTTTCCCTCCTCAGAATCAATTTAGATACCAATTATATATTTTAAATTGTCACAAAATGCATAGAAATATATTTGGCAATGGTATTTCAGTTATATATAGTGTTACCTTTTAGGAATTTATTTGTAGTTATTATTTACATTTAAAGTATTAAAGATACAGTTTTTTTTATATAAAGAAATTTCCCTAGTCAGTCATTGTATATGTGTATTGTATACTTTTAACCACAGTTTATCATAAATTTTTCCATGTTTTACAGTGGTTCTATAATTGTTATTTTAATGGCTTTATAATTACTCATCTAGGATAGTCATTCATTCATCCTGCAACTATTTATTAAGCATCTACTATGTGTTATTCTAGGTCACGGGAATGCACTGCTAAAAAAATCCACAAAGTTCTTGCACTTATGGAGTTTACAATATTCTCATGTATGTGTAGTTGATATAATCATTCATTTAATTTTTCTATTATGCGATATAATGGGGTTTTTTTTGAGGAAAGAACACTATATATATCTTGTTCAGTCTTGAAGAACCCTTGCAGAAAGATAGCAATGTTGTAGACCTAAAACCTAAAAATGTTTTATTTATTTAAATGTTGTTCAGTAAATTCACTTTTCAAAAAAAGATGGAGATAAAAAGTTTTATATATAAAACCTATCGAATTGAACCAAGAAACTACTTAAAGACTTATCTGAATAAACAATTAAATTGGACCTCTGCTTTCCATAATAAATTAATATCCTCCCTATTTCTTGTTGAGATGCAATGTAAAGACATAAGGACTTTCATATGGAAAATTGTGTTACTATATGACATTTCTTAACCTATCTGAAAAATAGTACCTTAATCCCAAAATTTATGTCAATGTCCAAGTTTGTAAAATCTATTTTAGAAAATTATACAAAGCCGTAGATATGTTTATATTAAGAAATACTATTGGTTTATGAAAATAGTCTTTTAATTATTCACCTAAATTATAAATGACCTCATTAGCATGCCAGTTTTCTTCTTTTCTTTCTTTGTTTTACAATATATAAATATGCTTGGAACCTCTGTACAGAGAGATAGCAGTTCAGCCTGCTTGTCTCCCTGTAGTTGTTGGTATCAAGTTTGCATAAACGTTGCTTCTAGCATTTTTCTGAATCCATAACAGCACAAGGTTTTTTCTTCTGTATTAGATTGTTATTATAAATTTCACTTATTTTCATGTTTTATTTATAAGTGATGCTACATTTTTATCATAAATTTTTATTTAATTTGTAATAAAGTTCAGAAGTAATATGAAAATATGAATATAGAAGTAATATGAAAAGTTTCAAAAATACGTGCACTTTTGTGATCCTTAATATTGCTAAAGTTTTTCCTATATATTTTCAGCAGCCTAGATAAAATTAGTTTGATCTTATGTTCCTCTACTCTAACTTATACATAACTTCGTGTCTATATGGCGTTTCTCATTATAAGATCTTTAATTTGGTGGTGGGAGGCTTAACAGAGGCAATCAGGAGTGTTGACTGTTCATTTTCTTCTCAAATGTACTCTTTGTCCACTTTGCTAACTTCTACTTGCCTTATTTAACTCACTTGAGTCTTATAATCAAAAAACATTTTTTCTGAGATTCAGCTCATTTAATTTTTTATATTTTTGAAAAAAATCTTTAAATCACATATAGTCAGCATTGATTATTCTCTATTCTCTTTACATTCATTCATTCAATTATTTATTCAAAGACCAAATGCCTGACATGTATTATAGAAGGAACAATGCTAGGTGCTGGAGATTCAGTGTTGCAAAAATAACCATGGATCTGAATATGAATTTCTTTGAGAGCTTTCTGTGCAATCACCTTTAGTACCTTCCCCTCCTCAGTATCAGTACTGCTACCAATGGCATAACTAGAATTGTATTTTGGAGGTTTCCAAATCCTTTGAGTCTTGACTCTCATTAAAATTGTCACACAATCCTACCTATCTTTAAAAAACATTTTCTTAGAAATCTTTCTTAGTTTAGGTTAAGTGCTTAACTATAGCTAGCCTTTATTTTCCTACATGCCATAAATTCTAGATTAAATGATTTTTCCCCAGGTTGTCAATTAAACCCTTTCCACATCTCTCTCTCTCTCTCCAGATCTCTTAAAGCTCACAGAATGCAGTTTGGATAAGCACTATTCTAGTTTCTTCTTACAGGTGTACCTCAGGGAATGAGATTGGCAGATGGTTCTCCAGTTTGCCTGAGATGGGAGGAGGAGGGATACAGGGTCATGGGAATATTCCAAGTTTTGGGTTCTGTATTCTTTGCCTCGTCTATCGCTTCCTCTTTTTGTAAGTTATTCAGAACCGTCACCGTTGGAATTAATATTTATAAGACTGCCATGGAAGGATTTGGAGAAAGGTAAAATTTGGGAGTAAGCTTTGAGGAGGCATTATTCATCTGTCAGTTTAACAAATATTTTTTTTTTTGAGCTCTGTTATGCTCCAAACATTACTATAGTGACTACATTGCTTTACCCGCTAACTGCAAGTATAGCTAAGTTCTTTCATTATCAAGTATCTTTCAGTTATCAAATCTAAACACAAGCAATTCTATCATGTAATAAGTTACCATATTCATTTTACCGTAATGCATACTTTGTCATGGCTTCTAATTTTCTAAGACAATGGAAAAATCTGGCTAAAGATTGCTAGTTGTTCAAAACTGTTTAAAATTAGGATCACTGTTTTATTAATGAAGCATTTAGCATAATACTTGGCCCTTTAAAAGCATTTAGTAAATATTGACTCATTTTAATGTTATCAAACTATTAAACTTAATCATTTGATAGCAATAAAAATTTTAAGTATTAAATGTAAAAATATTAAAACTATTTAAATTCTCATTTTCACCTGATAAAAATAAACTTTTTATTTTTAGTATATTTCCTCAAATTTTAATATTGAGTAGAATAAAGTATATTTTAACATTGCCTTTAATTCATAGACTCCAGACAAGAAAAGCACATCCAGTCCATAACCTGCCTTTGGTGAGAGGTACATCCAAGTTAAATTCTGATTAAAACCTATCTACTCTGTTTTCAAAATTGAAAAAAATTTCATCTGTGACTTCTGTTAAGATGATTGAAAGCCCTTATATTTGGAAAGAGTTCTTTCTAATTTCTAACATTAATATTCCCTGCTAATACTGAGAACTGTTCTTTCCTTTTCTGAAATGAAATTCACTGATTCCTCACAATTCTTATAATACGTGTTTACATATTTGAGAACAATCCAAGTTCTCCATGTTCCTTTTAAATCATAAAAAAAGATTAAGCATCTCGTTTATTAGATTGGGGACAAGGTTGTTGTATTACTCTGCCCATGACAACAGTTACAGAATTTTAAAACTAATGGCATTCATTGCATTACTGGTGTGTTTAAGTAAAAACACAGAGTCCACTTGAACTGTGATATAGGATGCACATTTTTTACAGAAAGGGGAGAAATCAAAGGGTAAAAATCAAAGAGTGAATGAGAAAAAAATGTGGGAACTGTTGCAAATGATAAGGAAAATCCTGCAATAATAATGTTATTACCTTTAACATTTCAGAAAATTTAGGGAGAAAATGAGAGAACAGTTTTTGACTTGACATTAAAAAATTAAGCTGCAGCTAAAAGGAAAACTGCATATCAAATTGGAAACCATATATTGACTTATTATAAGCATTATTGATGATTCTGATGTGGCCAATACTCATTCAATTTGTGACGGGACAAAGAAATTAAATGATGGAATGATGCAAATGAGTGTAGATTACAGGTTGTTGGAGAGGAGAAACCCCTGTTGCTCATCAGTATATCCCCAGTTCCTAACACAAAGTAGATTCTCAGTAAACATTTCTGAGAGGCCAGCAGGAGGAGTGTAGATGTGACCTTGAGCTCCAAACTGATGATCCTGGGAAGCTACTACTATGCTGGAAAAAATATCCTCCTGTTTCCGTAACACTTGAATCCATTCACCCTTCCTTTCGTTTTCCATTCCTTTTATCCAGTTACCCTCTGCCTTGTCCCACTACGTGTTACCAAAGCAGGCCCAACTATTTCTACTGAGAATCTTGACTGTTGATTGACAGACCGCAATAGGTATCATCTCATTGCAATCAATTTCACCTGGTCCCAGTCATTATGCCCGCTGTGACAAAACTCTTCTCTCATTGTATCCATTTGTCTTCCTACCTCTGTTTTTATTTTTACTCTATTTGATGTATAAATTACCAGCACTAATTATAAGCATGTAAAGTGAGATGTCTTTATGGTGTAATTATTTCATGTTCATAGTTTCTATGCGTCACCTATATCATATGTATGACAGGTGATATGTGTATATATAGAAAAATCACATGACTACATATATTTTAATTGTGTTGCATCTTCTCATATAATTAAAATAATAAAAATACTTTCCTAAAACATTGTCTTCCAAAATTTAATGTAGGATTTCATATATAAAAATATCATTTTATAGCAATTTTATGCCCAAGATGAAGGTCTAAGGAATATTTTTTGGTTTAGAGAAGTGTATTCTTGCAGGTTTAATAAAATTGTAACACAAATCTTATCTTTTGTCGGTAGGTTACCATATGTGTTTGTATATATGTAATATATGTATATACATTTTTTTGTTTGTTTTGAAGGGTCACATGATAGCATCCTGTGATGCCTGTGGAGTTATAAAACTATGGGACTTTCGGAAGCTCTTACCAATTGTGTCCATCGATGTAGGTCCAAGTCCTGGCAACGAGGTGAATTTTGATTCATCAGGTAGGATACTTTTTGCTTATCATTTGTGACCAAATTAACAACATTAATATTTTTTATGAAACTATTTTTTTCCACTTAAATTTATGTATTTCCTATTTAAATTTTTGTTCTTATTATATTACATTATGTTATATTTTATCAGATTATATATCATACCATGCCATGTCATGAAAGACATATTCATCACATATTTAAAGACAGAAATAATAGAGGAGATAAGTGTGTGCTCATATAGATAACGTAAGTTTGCCAGCAGTGCCATACAAAACCTTAAAGCCTACATTCCTTACTATCACCATCCAGGGTAATCAAATTGGGTTTTCTGAAGACAAAATAGCTGAGGGTAGAGAAGAACGAAAATTTGACAAAAATGAACTTGAAACATTTTTAATGGAATATTTTAGTCTTAAAATAATTTAACAAGTTACCCTGTAATGTCTAGATTTACAATTAATTTGAAATATATATTTTTCTTATTGTTGCAATATGTGCTCTGCATTCTATAACATTATTTAATTATCTTTAGCTTTTCTCCCATAATGATATAGGCATTATCAATCAGATGAAATATTTTATCCTTGCTTATGAGCAATAGTGAAGCAACTGATGTGAACAACCACAAAATGATTCCAGTTGTCCATATTAAAGGTTAAGAATACAGTTGCATCTACATCTTTAATGATAGCCTTTCCTAAAGAATGCATATCTGTTACTGGACAATATATATTTCCTTTGCTAGTGTAATACATGTTTTAAACCTCTTTAAGTTTTAAGAATTTTTAAAATTATTGAGCATTATTTATCGTAAATCAAAGTTGTGGACATGTCAAAAGCTTTGACATGTTTTTAGATGAGGAAATAAAGAACATATGTGAAGAAAAATTTTAATTTTAAATAGTCCATATTAATTCTGTAGTCCAGAAAGTATGAATGTAACAGGAATAATTCTAAGGCCATAAGATAATTGTTGAGTGTTTCTTGGGACAGGTTTCATGATATTGCTATCATATAACTGAAATTTAGAAAACAGTAAGTTTGTCTTCTTAACAAAGTTTAAGTTATATTCCCATTATAACTGGTATATGGACCACACTAATAACAATGGCTTTTTAAAAAATGTTTTTAGTAATATTCTTGACATTAAGACATTTATGTTCTGCCAGAATTCAAAAAGAAGACACTGTTTAAAATAAAAGATCCCAACTATGAGAATTTCATTTTGTACTGCTAAAGCCCATTAATATTTCAGTTTATAGTTTCTGACATATAAAATCTGCATTGTCACCATAGCTCTAAAGGAACTTTTAGCTTGGTTTTCATGAACATTTCACATCCTTAAATCCTTTCTTACTATCTTGAGCTAGCATTCAAGTATTCATGTCCTTGAATTTTGATTTTGAAATTTCAAAACTTTTGGCTATACTTTCTAATAATAGAATTTAAAGGGTGTTTTTAATTACTGTACAACTAATAATAGATATATATTTTATTGTTATTATTAAACATGTTGCCACTTGCTCTTTGATGTCCTGGTCATCCAGCCCAAAGGTTCTTTGCATAGACAAGCAAACGTGATTTTAAATAAATGTCAGCGACTACACAACAATATGACATTAATGCCCTTTGTACAACAAATCTGTTTTTTCTCTCCATGACAGCAATATACTTGGTAATACACTAATATTAAGAAAAGTACAAGAATTAGTAGTGGAGCTGCGAGGAACAAAAGACAAAGAGTGTAAACTAGGGACCCTATTAACGAAAACATTTTATCAGTCTGAGAGAATATAATTTCAGCATGACCTTCTCACCCCTTTGACCATTTCTCTAAGGAACATACCATAATTAATTTAATTCTATGTATTTGAGAAATTACTGTCATAAAGCTTTTCTTATTGAATAACGAGAAGTCTGTGCTTCTGTACAGGAAAAGTCCTCAATGACTCATCATTTAAAAAGGTTGAAATGTATCAAAAGTCAAAGAAACTAGGGAGAGCAAAACGTAAGGTCTAATGAGAACATGAATAAAGAGGTGAAAATCACAAAGTTAAGTACCAAAAATAATATTCATCTCAAGAGAGTAAAGAAGAGTGTAAAAGCAAAAGAAAACCGATATAAGGATAGGGACAAAAAGATCCCTCCCTCCTCATTGGCATTCATTCAGGAAAAGAGAAATATAACAAAATTATGTCATTAAAATGTTTGGAATATGAGAATAAAATCAAATCGAATTTAGTAATCTCAAAATACACAGTCATTTGAATATACTTTTATTTATTCCCCGTGGCAAGCCAATACAAGCCTATGTGATATAATCATTTCCCCAAAACAAGAGTATATTAACACTATTGACAATAATGAACATTTATTGAGAGCTCACATTAGTTAAGTTGTGACAAACCGTATTTCCTGGTCAAAATTCTGTGACAGAATTAAATTGTGCAGTTATGCACACCTAGTGCACTGTTTGTCACAACTTAGCTAATGTGCGGCAAGGTTCTCACCAGCTGTCTCAGCTGTGCTCTTGGAGCTGAGGAAAAGTCATTGAAAATACGCGTGGAATGTCATTATAATATTATATAACGCATGTGGAAGTATAGATAGCATCCTGTCTGAGGTATTTCATACAAGGAATGTGCGTAGATATTCTAAGTCTGCGTTCCAATCCCAGGGTGGCGGACCCATACCAGTCCGCACAGCAAGAGGTGAGTGGCAGGGAAGCCAGAGAAGCTTCCTGTGTATTTACAGCCGCTCCCGTCACCCACATCACTGCATGAGCTCCACCTCCTGTCAGATCAGCGCAGCATTAGATTCTCATAGGAGCCCGAACTCTACTGTAAACTGCGCGTGCGAGGGATCTAGGTTGCGTGCCCCTTGTGGGAATCTAATGCCTGATGGTCTGAGGTGGAGCTGAGACCAAGATGCTAGCACTGGGGAATGCCTGCAAATACAGATTATCATTAGCAGAGAGGTTTGACTGCACAATAAATGTAACGCACTTGAATCATCATGAAACCATCCCCCGCCGGCCAGTTAGTGGGAAAATCTTCTTCCTTGAAAGGAGTCCCTGATGCCAAAAAGGTTGGGGATAGCTGTTCTAAGTAATCATCGTAGAAACAAAAATTTCTAATCACGCTTTATGTCTCTGGATCAGTTTAATTGAAGGCATCTTGAGATTATGAGATATACTGTTTCAAAAGAACTGCTTTCCTGTGCAATGATTTATCTTTGTAAATAAGGGATTTTTTTCACTGCAAATCCAACACAGTATAGAAATAAATTAGAAATGGAGGCTATTAAAACGGTGAAACCGTTGTCTGTAACTTTAATTTCAAATTTTCATGTGTATCAAAATTGCTTCATTATTTACTAACCTTATAAGTAAATATTTTCATTTTGGATTTATAGAAGTATATATGTACTAATAAATGGTACTTTATCTGTTTTAAAATTGAGATTCACCATAGTGTATCATTTTTAAAATGTAGCTTTGACAAAAATATTTGAAAATTAAAGGTATAAATAAAGAATAGAGACTATAAGTCAGGTCCTTAGGTTTAATGTGCAGTTCTTTTAGACATTAGGCAAATTATTTAATCTCCCTGAACTAAGTTTCCTCATAGAAATAATGGAGATAATTGTCTTGCAGTGTTCTAATGTGGATTCAGAGGGATAATGATATCCTTTAATAAGGAACTCTTAGCATAGTCATCTACCATGTTTTATTCTAGAGCTGGAAGGGGTCTAAGAGGTCATCTCATTCATTTTAGGGATGAGAAAAACAGTCAATATGTCGGTGTGCAAGAGAGATGCCCAAGGCTGTGTGCCACTAGGGGAGGATTCTAGTGAAAGCATAAATGCTAATAAATAAATATTACAAGAAATAAGTGTCAAACCTCATTTTCATGTAATATTAAAAATAATTTTCACATAATATTAAACATAATTTTCATGTAGTATTAAAAATGTAAATGGTTCAGAAGTAAAGTTATATGTAAAATTATATATACATATGTATGTAAAACCAAAAAATTTAAAGATGTATGAATCACGATCTAGAGTTAGCTTTTCTGTTGCTGTAAGAAATCAGCCTCTCACACATTTAAAAGAGGAATTATATGTGGCATAGCGTTATTTACATGTTTTATTTGCAAATACATTGCTTGTGACAAACAGATTATCTGCACTTATAGATATAGACATATATTTGTATATATTTATAACCCATGTATTTATAAAGGGATAAGTGTTCCTTTCCCATTAAACAAAGAGCCTCCTGGTAACATAATGCTACAAATTTTTGTCAGTATTCACTGTCTAAATAATACCACTCACTTGGCATACTCAAAATGCCATATGTTTTATCATTCAGAAATTTATTGTTATTTCAGAAAATGTTAAATGGAATTGCATAATGAAAGTAATAAAAATGGACTGTAAGAATTTATGCATATACTTTTTCACATCTCTCATTTTACCATGTTTATGTAGTTTAGTAATATCTTCCCCTGCTTTGTAAAAGATAATTCCAGTAAATTTGCAAAGAAGTCACATCCCTAGAAAATGCAGAATCTGAAGTTTGAGCCAGATGGAGACTTTACAGTAGAAAGCTTGTCAGTATTAGATGATTAGAATGGGCAAAGTTTCCCAACATTTGGAAAAAATCCTAAATATTCTCCACAGACAGAACCACAATAGAAATGCTAAAATGGGAGGATAAAAGTGACTCTTTTAAAAGATAGAAAAAGTATTGGACCCCTCCCTAATTTTCCAAGACATAACAAAATAATCTCAAAATCTTTGGTTCAAATTTGATTTATCAGTTTGTTTTTGTAAAGACTACGGTTTATTGTTTTTAATTTTATTTATTTATGTATTGCTATATATGGATTCCTAATAGCTTATTGTTTTTGTATTTAAAAAGCAGATTGTGGTTAATCCTCTCTGAAGGAAGCAGTGTAGTATAAAGGAGAGAGCATTTATTTAGAGGTTAGAAGCTCAGGTTTTGCATTTTCTCTCCACTACTTACTAGCTGAATGATCTTGATGAAATTTCCTAACAGTTTCCTTGTATTTAAAACATTAAAAATCTGTATGGACTTCTACTTCCAGCCAAGCTGGAGTAACAGACACCAACCAGATTTAACCCCTGCCTAAAACAATAAAGGGAAAAACAGACAATATATATGAAACAAGAGTTTTCAGACATTTAATATTGGCCAATAAAAAACAGTAATACCTGACAGAGGGGAAGTAAACAGGTGAGCCCTAAGACTGCCCCAGAATACTGCCTGGAGAAAGTTTCTAGGTCTCAACTCAGGGATGGATGGACTCCAGGCAGACTCCCGGAGTTGAGGAGCCAGAATGGGCAGTCCAGGGAGGCCAAAGCTGCTGAGTTTGCAAGGCAGAGCACAGAAGAGGTGAGAGCCGCATGCGGAGAAACACTGGAGATCTGCAGGGTCCCTTTCAGTCTTTAGCTGACTAAGGATCAGTACATGAAAGCCTGAGGCCAAGAAAAAAATCTGTCTTAAGGGTTAGAGGGAAAAATCCCAGAAGGTCACACAGGCCTAGAAATAGTTGTGTTTCCACCAACCGTGGAAACGAGAGTGGGAAGATCTTGCAATTCAAAAGGACTGTAGGTAAAGCAGGAGTTAGTGAACTATTGCCCATGGGCCAACTTGGCCTCTTCGTACAAGAAGTTTTATTGGAACACAACCTCATCCATTTATGTATATGTTGTCTAAGGTTGTTTTCACACTACAACAGCAAAGTTGAGTATTTGCAACAGAGACCATATAGCCTGCAAATCCTAAAATACTTACTATCTGGCTATTTACAGAAAAAAAAACTTTGCTGAGGTAAAGTGTTCAGAAGGATATTGTCTCCATAGTAAAGCGACATTAGTCCATACCTCTGTACCTTGTCCCTACACTAATGTCTTTGGAACCATATGATTTGGTCTATGTATTAATATTCACCTATTTAATCCTCAGTACAATTCAATGGGATTATTACTCCTGTCCCCTTTCTGCAGATGAGGAAACTGAGACACAAAGATATTAGAAAGCTCAATGTCTCCTGGCTGATCAAATGTGGAGTTGGAATTCAGAGCAGGCAGTCTAAATCCAGAGACCAAAACCTTAAAGTATATATTATTGTGATTCTTATTCTAATAATACTATTTGGTTTTATGTTGATATATGACATTTGTTAAGTGAAATGATTCATTTGCTATGAATATTGAAATAGTCCCATAAATGATCATTTGGCAATATTTGACTCAAAGCTAAGACACAGAATCCTGTTGTAATAATAACATTAGTTGTCAATTAGTTGTCTCTGGAAGAAAAAAGGAAAAGAGGATCTCCCCAGTATTATCTGCCAGGTTTCTGATACGTCTTATATACACGAGGCATCCTAAGTACCTGTATGTTCCCACTGGGAGCTAGAACTCCAATCCTTCACTCCAGTATAAAATGCTATCCCACTAATCGGAAATGAATTATGATAGCACCTGTAGGGCCCTTCTTTTTCCTTTTATTTAAGGTCTATTCTGACTAAAAATGAAAATTAAAAACTAAAATAAGAAAGGAAAAAAGAAGCCGACTTCTTTTATCTCTAAAGTATAAGGCAGAGCCAAACTAAGTTGTTCCTCTTAAGAACAAACCCATTCTACCACATCAACTTCTTGGGACAGAGAACCACAAGAAGAGAGGATAAAATAAAATATAAGAGAAAAAATCCCATTATTTCCTTCCCTGTTGAGTGACTGACTATGTATGCAAATCCATTTTGTTCTGAGGTAGAATATGAGCCCCTCCAATACTGGGGAAAGGAATTGGAGAAACCGAAGGAGATTAAATTATGTAACTGTTTGGATACACAAGTCTGTGACTAATACCTGGAATGAACTGGGCTTTCTTTTTCAATTATCATAGCACTATGAGTTGGGTTTCATTTCTCCCATTTTAAAGAGTTTAAAGTACTTTAATTACATATGTATATTAATAAATATACCTGTCTTTATAGTTCTATGAAAGTCTGAGTTGCATTTCATTGAATTACTATAAATTAGGAATTATTAAAAAATGGAGATTTATAGGGACTGGTTTTATGCTTCATCTGTAAAATTGACTATTTTTTCTTTTTGATTTTGTCTTATTATTCCCTGGGCTAGAAACAATTTAATTTACCTACCAGCTTATAGAAAATAACATGCTAATAATAATGTGTATACCTTGAAAACATTAATTAAAGACACTTTAACTAAACATATATTAATTCAGGGATCATAGTCATAGTTGTGCATAGTATTATGGCCATGAACCTCTTCTGATTGATCTAATATCCATTATGGTTGTTTGGTGACCATATCATATTAGTTATTAAGTATTTAGATTATCATACCAATGATGGATTGTAAATTCTGAGAACTGAAATTCATTTAAATTGCATAATATATGATGGATTAATATAAATGAAAGTTACTGACTTCTACAGAATATAATAGATTTATACATGTAACTAAGTCTTGTTATTATGTTTCAGATATTATGTTTCAAAAGTTGTACGCTTCATCTAATAATAACATCATTGCTATAACTATAACATAAACTGTAATGCTTCTTTTTGGAATTGTCCTCACAACTTCAGGATGATTATTTAAGATCCCCAATACCCACAAATTTTTGAAGGGTTTGGATGGAATTTTCAGAAACATCTAAAAATTATTCACACTTCATGAGTCAGAAAAGGACATTTCAGTCAAGAACAAGACGAGGCTCTAAAGCATAGAATTGTTGTCCAACTACGATTTGTAATATGAAATTGAACAGGACACTTACCCTCTCTTGGCTTCAACTGTATCATCTGTAAAATGAAAGATTTGTATTGAACCTTTTGGCGACTTTATCAATTGGGTTCACAGCCTAAGTTTTAGAAAAGTTACTGCATTTTTGCCTGTGTTTAGTATAATTAGGATTTAGTATCCTGAGATGAAAATAATATTATAAAATAAAACTTAAATACTTGTATTTAAAACTTGAAAATGAAACATAAAAATGCAAGTAAAACATTCCACTTTTCCTTCACCCAAAAAAGAAATACAATTTGATACAAAAATCTAGATTATTTAAAAATTGAGCCTCAAATTTGAATGGCAGCTGTATTGTTTAGCAAGACTAAACCATTATTCTTGCATGTGTAGCAACACATTCAATCTCTGTAGCAGAAGCATTTTTGGCAAAAAAAAAAAAAAAGCATAAATTCCAACATTCTAATAAATTAAATGAATGACTGTATCAAAGTCTTCTTATAGGACTATCTGAGATAATAAGAATCTTGCCCATTCTGGTTAAATCAGAGCAGAAAATAATTTACCTTACAAACTGAATTGCAGCATTATGCAGGTGCAATCAAAGAAGTTGCACTTGTGTTAATTCCTCAAATTTGTGTAGTATTTTTAAAACAAGTATAGTTATAATTGTTACTTAGCTCCCTGATAATAGTTGCATTACATAAAAGTATAATTGTAACATTATAGGCATAGATAATCTAAAGATATTTGGAAAATATTTCTTATGGAAATATCTTCTTAGAAGTGTTTACAAAGCTTATGTACATAACTATTTATAAAAACTATTTATAAATCTAGCACATGACCAAATAATGATGGACTCTAAATTAGTGTTAACAGATTTAATGAATATTTATTTTGTGGTATTTATGTAAGAAATATTTTATAGGCATTTACAGTACTTATATGCATATAAACAATATGTTAATGTCAAATTATTTTCAACACATTTAAGAAATTTAAAAAGACTTGTATCTATGTAGCAAGTATGAGAAATTAATTACATAACTAGCTATATCTTAATATCATCCAGGCAATAAAATGTCCAAATGCATATAATTGGCTGTGCTGGTATATTTACAGATATAATAAAAATTACATGTATATGCTAGCATAGATCATTTTGAAACAAGAAAGTGATATTTTTATACATATCATAATTAATAAAAATGTATGTAAAGAAATAAAGGCATAATCAGACCTTTGATTTTTTTTCTAGGAGGCACATAGTTTTATATCTAAGAGGAATGTGTTATTTTAATCTAATGCCATAAATAATACTATTTATTAGATTAAAAATTAATAGTTAAAATTTGTAATGCATACATACTGCATGGCTGAAAGTCAAGTAGCCTGAGAATTTGTCTTCTTTTTAATAGACTGTGTACACAAAAGTGAATAGATAATCATCTTTAATCTGCCAAGCTGATACTTTTTAATAGGATAATTCTTTAAGGGAAGTTGGAGTTCAACACATGTGCAAATCAACCCAGAAGCAATAGCACACTACTCCTGGAGATGGAGCCTGCACAGTTGGCACTTGTGATAACTTGCAGTTATATTTATCTAAAATTGAATTTCAAACAATATTCAAATATGATTTACTCAAATCTGATTGAGCTCAGAAGTATCTTTTCTAGCTTGTAGTATAAGAGGAGTGTAAATAAAATTGTTTAAAATCATCTTCATGTAACATCTACTATACACTCTACCACCAAAAGAAAAAAATAATTAAAAGGAGGAAATAATATATTGTTATTATGAAAAGCAACATTCTGTAAATGTTTTGAAATAATGAGTTTGATAAACATCTTGGAATAATAGCATTCCTTCTATCCTAGAATTTTATCATACCTTCTCTTGTATTTGTTGGTCTAATGGTGAAAAATGTGTTAATTCAGTTGACAGATATTTAATGTAAGCCTACTATATGCCAGACACTGTTCTAAATTCTAGAATTTGGTGATAAAGAGACATATAAGATTCTATTTGCAAAGTAAATTGAAACAACAAACATGAATTCGCAGATAATAACTGAGAGTGTTGCAGACTGTGAGTTAAACTGCTCCACATGTAATATACTATATGTATCATCTGAGTATTATTTGTAAGGAAGAGTATCCTGTAGCTGTATGTGAAGGTAGAAAAATAAGATGGGCACTTCTATAATGTTAACTGTATAATCACCTATTTCTCTTCTAATGGACTTATTTTAATTAATGGACTCAGTAATCAGTTTAATTTGATTATTGCTGCTTTTCTCTGTTATCTTTTCACTATGTCTTCCACCATTTTGATTTGTTCCTATATTCATACTACTTTAGGAACCACCTATCCGTATCCAAATTAAGTTATAACTTATCCAAATTGTTGTAACAATGGACACTTCCGCTACTTCTCCTTCTCCTTTCTTTTCCTTCTCTTTCGGCTCCTCCCCCAAAGTTCCTTTCTCTTTATTCATCTTATCATCCTCCTTTTTTTTCTTTCTCCTCGGGCACAAAGAATTGCCATAAAAACATACTTCTTAGTATATGATAGAAAAGTATCACCAGATTTTATTATTTTTCTGCTTTCCTGTCCCATCCCTACTCTCATTCATTCCCATCCTCCATGCAAGTTTTTAGATGTCTTTAAATATGTTTCCTTAGATTTGCAGATATCCTTGAAGAATATACATATGGAATTATTTTGTGTATGTACATATCTAAGATTTCTAAAAACCGTATTTTGCTATGCATGCCATTCAATGTCTTGCTTTTTAATTCTATACCATGTTTTTAAGGTTTATTTATATTAATTTATGCCTCTCAATTTTATCAATTCCATCTACTAGATAGTATTCCATTTTATTTATCTGAACCATTTTATGCATCCATTGCACTAGTGATGGGCATCTAATTTCCCTACAGGGCTCTACTACTTCAAGATATTCTGTGCTAAACATACTTGTACATATCCCTGTAATGAGTTTCTGTGAGATATTTTTTTGTGGTATATACGCAGGGGTGGAATTGTTATGCCATGGAGTGTACATTATTTAATTTCGCTAAGCACTATCGCATTGCTCTTCAGAATCACTATGCTGGTTTACAGCCCTTCCAGATCTCATTCTCAACATCTGGTAGTGACATGGACTAAATTGTGTCCCTTGCCCTCAAATTCATATGTTAAAGCCTTCACCCCCAATGTGACTATGTTTGCAGATAGGGCTTTTAGGAGGTAATTAAGGTTAAATGAAGTCATAAGGGTGGGGTCCTAATCCAATTGGATGGTAGTTTTATAGAGCTCTCTCACAAGCACAGAGGAAAGGCCATGTGAGGACACAGAAGGCGGCTGTCTACAGGCTGGGAAAGGAGCCCTTACCCAGAATATGACCATTTCGACATTCTAATCTCAGACCTCTGGTCTCCAGAACTAAATAAAATACAACGAATTTCTGTTGTTTAAGTTACCTAGTCCATGGTATTTTGATAAGGCATCCTGAGCAGACTAGTACAGGTAGTATTTGACTTTCTAATTCTAGCAGCATAGAGAGCACTGAATGTATTTACATTTCCCTACTTACTAGTGATGTTGAGCATCTTTTTACATACTTGTTAGTCTTTCAATCTTCCTCATTGTGAATTGCCTTTGCTTATTTTTGCTATGGATTTCCTGTCTCTTGGGACTTACTGATTTTGCAGTAATTCTATATGCATTTATCTGTTATTGGTTTCAAATGTCATAGATTTCTCTCAAACAGTTGACTGCTGATTTCATCTGTGATATCATTTATTAAATTGAAATCTTTAGATTTCATAGAGCAAAAACTATTTTATTTTTGTCTTAGTATTTTTTGGAGGGGGAAAATTGCTTAAGAATATCATCCCTGCTGTTAGGCCACAAAGATATTCTCCTGCATTTTCCTCTTTTAGTTTTATGTTAATACCTTGTACATTTTAGGAATCTGATTCAAAGTGCAAAGGGGTGTTATCAGTCCATGTTGCCTGAAATAACAAACAAACCCAGGATCCTCATTCATGACTTATGGAATCATTCATTTGTTTCTTATTCACTTAGAGGAGTACTTTAGGACAGTTCAGTCCTTAGGTGCTTTCCTGGGCTCAGTCAACTCCACAAGTCTTCTCATTCATTCTTAGAGATTTTTATAATAAATTATCTTAATTTTAAAAATGCATGTACACTTGATGGGGCATAGGTAAATTAAAATCTTGTCAAAGGAATAACTCATGCAACTTAAAAGAGAGCCAGTATATTTGATCAAATCAAAGAGTAATCAATGAATTGGTTTGCTATTAGTTATGGATGATTAATCCACAGCAATGCATTCTATTTATGTTTACAGACAGGGTGGGACTGAAGTCACAGACTCAACTATATGTTCCCATCACTGCTAATAGACAACAATTGGTAACATCATAATAATGAAAAATTTCACAAATTATAGTTATCTTTGCAATGCTTTCTTCTGTTTCTTCTAAAAGCTAACGTAATATTCCTTTATGAGTGTTGCTGGATGTTCTGTTGATGAGGAGATAGCTTATGATTTTCCTACTTTATAGTCTCACATCAATGGATAATTTCTTCTTCATTACTGTACGGGAACCTATATTTAGACATTTTGATATAGGTAACATTTACAAGCACTTGATTTTCACTATTATCAGCCTGACAGAGACATTTATTATTAAATTAGTTTCATAATCTCTTTTAAGATATTTGCATCTGCATGAGCTTACATGAAGAAAGTGTTCTTGTTTTAGGGGGAAAATTTTATATTAGTGAGAATTTTGGAATATTTTGCTTATGCATTCTGGAACTATGAAGCAATGGGAAATAGTGCTTAGAAATCTCACCTCAACATGGGAGGCCTCTTAGTAATAATCTGTGTAACTCTTTATAGGTTTTAATATCATTCATTTCACCAGCATATCTTCTAATGCTTACTCTCGTGTTTTTTTTTAATTATCAAAAATGACTTGTCTTTTAAAATGTTTTACATCACTGCTTTGTTTTCTGTTTTTGGAGGGTTTTTTGTTTGTTGTTATTGTTGTTTTATTTTATTTTATTTTTGTTTTTTGCCAAAACTGATATCTGGTTTGTTTTGAGAGAGTTGAACTAGGTCATATTTCAGATTTTTTACCTCTACCTAGACCCAAACTATCTTGTAACTTTTCTTTGTGTCCTCACACTTCTCTCACCCCGGAATTGCAGTCCCAATTAAGCGCTGCTACTTGTAAGAAAGCCTTGACCTGGCTTTGGCGTTTGGGACAGCCAATTGAATCATGATATGATGAATATCATGTTACCAGTAGTACTTAACAACTCCAACATATGTCAGTCAGATTAAATATTGCTCTTCTGTTTTCAGTGATGAAGGCAGAACTTGTGTTAACAAAGCCATATTTGCTGTAATTCAGAGTCGGTTCGCTTTCTCATGTGATAAAATTATTAGAGATTCTCATTTAGATGTTTAATTTAAAAACAAAGAGAGCATTATTCATATTAATAATAAAATAATCTTCAAAAATAATTCAAAAGGACCTCTTTGGACACCAATTATGAGAAGATAATCACTGAAGATCTGAAAATAATTAAATATCTAAGCATAAGGCTAGTTCAAATACAGTGTCTCAAATCCATACAGTGGCATACCATGTGACCATTCAAATATCATAAATGTATATATAATGAAATACAAAGTTAGATTTTCATGATACACAGTGAAAATAAAGGCAGTGGCAAAATAAAGCATAGGATATAATTTCACACCGAGTATCTAGATAGAGAGACAGATAGACTGGCTGACCCAGGGATGTTGTGCCGCTTGTTCTCCGTTGGCACTAACCCTCCGCTCATCCATTCTGTGTTCTTCTCCACCTTCCTCTGTTTCCTAGGAGGCTGACTTGCCCACTGGCTTGTGTTTGGGATTGACCAATGGGAAGCACTGACAGGAAAATGGGCAGGAGGAGGACATTGGAGCATTTACTGCTTCCGCTCCCTCTGCTCATGTGCAGTGATACATTGCTCCACAGCGACAGCTCATGTCGGGCAGCCTTACTTCTTGGGGCTCTAGTTCTCAGCCAGGCTCCCGTTAGGTCATTTCCCTCTCCATTCCCCTTCAAACCTAGTCTGTCACAACTTCCCACTGCTCCTAATTTACGTATTTATTTCATTAATTTATTCCTCTACTTTTGCCCTCTCAGTAAATATTTAGTCCCTTCATGAATAAGTCCCTTCAAAACTTCCACCTGAGTATACGCTCTTTGTTTCCTGCCAGGACCCCGACTAACACAGATGCACATAAAGAACCTGGCCTGCCATTCACCTAAATGAGTGTAGGCATTCTATGTGAGGTGTTTTCTCTTGTATGCTAAGCTTTCAAAGTAAATAGTAATAATTTTTTAACATTAAGAAAATAAAGTAAAAATGTCTCTATGCATGAAAGAGAAAAAATAACATGTAAATAAATAATGCTGGTACGAAACCAAGAAGAGCTGGTCTCTTTTTAAATTCTTGTTGTAATTAGCCAGATCGATACTAATGATCTCCCACATCCAACCCTCAGTCCTACTCATCTCCTCCCAAATGAGTTAGAAAGAGAGGAGGAGAAGGGCAGATGAAGATGCATCCAAAGCTAAATGGAAGTTGAGATTTATACCTATTAGAGGTTAATTCTTAATTCCTCTAGTCTTCACATATGTCTGGAAGGAAGAGACTTCCCACTCTACTGTCTTGGGTTAAAAAGTTTAAATAGAATTCCTAGCCCCTTTCAACTCCATTCCCTTCCTCTGTGAAAGGCGCATCTTGCTAACTGAAGAGTTCTAAGCAAACTAAGCAGGTCCTACTGAATAGCTTCTTCTGGTGGCCCTCTTCTTGGAAAAGAAAAGCCTGTACTCTGGTCACACAAGTTCTTCCATCCATCGCTGCCAGCAGACTACCCCAATGGCAGATGCCTGAGTTATCGCAACTCTGCCAATAATTGAGTAGATGGGGTTAATTCATTGTGGGAAGTGTTAGGACACCCATGAGGCTGCAAATTGGTGTTTTTAGTTTAGCCTTATCACATCATAACTGATATTTTGATCACCATCCCTATAACTCCTATGTCTATTCCTCGGGTGCTTCCAAACTGGAGGGGGAAAGAGTATTTTACTCATGCTCTCAAACAATGACATTCAGATTCTTTTCATATACTCAAAGCAGGCATTATTTTTTAAAACGTATTTTTTGTTATTCTAGATGTTTTTTGATTCCTGCATCCATTTTTGAAAATTAACTATGGAAATATATAAAAGAAAAGTAAATAATGTGAAACCACACAAATTGGAGTTAATAATTTGAATATTTCTTTTGAAACTATGTAAAATTACTGTGTAATATATATTTGATAATACAGTATTTTAATTTTAGTTATATACATATACATTTTGTCCACTGTAATTATTTACAGAGGCAATAGAACACTTAGGAAAAAAAGCCTCCAGAGGGAGTGACACTCACTGGTTTTGAATCCAGATTCTGCCACTTATGAGTTTTCTAACCTTGGGCAAGTTCCTTAATCTTTCTATGCCTGAATTTCCCCCCTGTAAAATCAGGATAACACAATATTACCTGTTCTGTGAGCATTAATGAGATAATCCATATAAACAGGGTAAACAAGGCATCCGTCTCTGCCCTCATCGTTTACATTCCAATGAGAGAAACAGAAAATAACACTTTCTCTCTTTCTGTCTCCATCTCTGTCTCTCTCTCTCTCTCTCTCTCTCTCACAGGGACACATGTATGTACACACATACACTCATAAATGATATAAGCAAAATAAAGCCATGTTAAGCGTATAGAGTGAAAGGGTGGAGTACTGATATTTCAAATAAGATGTTTAGGAAAGGCTTCTGAGAAAGAGCAACCTGCATCTTGTAGTGTGCATCTTGCACAAGTCAAGCACAGGTCTTGGCAAAGAACATTCTAGGCAGAGGGTTCCAAGGAGACAGATCCTGAGTTAGCATAGGACTGAGGAGTTCATGTGATTAGAGTAGAATGAATAAAGTAATTAAAGTATGCTGGATGAATTACCTGAGAGCAAAGGGGAACAAGCCCCCGGGGTAGATCCCAGACTCTAAGTGCCAGTGAACCTCTGAAGGATGCTGTACTGCTTACCAATGGGAAACTATGGCAAGGCAGCCTGAGCAAGTGCTGGTACCTCCAATGCAGCTACTTCACCAGTAGAATTTTGTCTATGGACTACCACAATTAACATTGAATTAAACATTTTATGTCATTTTTAAAACTAAATCATTGTGATTTTGTATGATGTGTTCCAATTTCTTCTATTACTGTTTTCTAGAAACACCAATCTTTCTTTTGTAGGTTAGAACATTGAGTAAATTCTCACATGAAGTAAGATGCCCAGAAAGGAACTTTTTATATCATGTAACACATAATTTGATAATCCTGGTGTATTTATAATTATACTGTAGATGTCATTATTTCTTCGACTGTAATAGTATCTGAGATGCAAATTAATGTATTTATTTGATACTAACCAATATAGTTTAATTTCGTGCCACTTTAACTCCTCATTTTGTGTTAAGAAAGAATATGATCATACTTTGACTCGTTTTTGCTAAGGAATTAAATTAAAATTCAAAGTGTTGAGCTTAGAAGTGAGTTGTTGAATGTTTATTGTAACTTTCTTTTGAGCATTTCTGTCCCAAAAGCCAGTCAGTATTTTGCATTTTGGTCATTTTTCTTTTGCTGAGATAATGAGGGTGGGGACTCTTTACGACTGCAGGCAATTGCTTTGAGCTCTAAGCACTTTGAAGAGATTAGCCCCATTGATATTCTCTTCATTTTTTGGAGAGAAATGCTGCCTTCCCTTGAGTGTAGGACAGACAGCTATTGAATAGAAACTGCTTTTGTCTAGCAGATAGTATGGTATTAAATATTCTCGCCTCAAAGACATATATGCAACATTCAAAGTTCTCTAAAATTATTGGGAGCCTCATTACACTGACTTGTTAATTTTGTGTAAATCTGCAAAGTTAAGTTTGCCTGAAAAATATCTTTAATGGATTAGAGCCTAGATTGTATTGTTATTAAGCCAGCCAACTTGGTGATGAACAAGTTAATTATCCTGGGGATAAAGATGGGAAAAAGAAAAATGTCATGATTTCTGCGAGCAATACAGTGAAAAATATACAAGTGAACTACTTGGAGGCCTGCCCACCTAGTAGGACTTAGCTGGCCAGTGACCTGTCTCCCGTATGTGAAATCATCAAAGACTTTTCTTTGATTTAAAAATGATACAGATTGCTAGAATTCCAATGAAGCGATATAAATAATATAAGTTTTATGTCACTTGACTGTACATGCATCATGTTGTTTCAGAAAGGTTCGATTAGCAAAAATCTCAATTCAGATGACTTTTCTGACATTAAAAAAATCCTCTGTGGGATAGAACATGTATGCACATATATACGCATATACACACATATACATACACACACATATATATACATACACATATATTTATTTTAGTGCCGCAGCTCTATCTGGTGTCTGGCTTAAATACAAGAGCTTCATTTACTGATTAGCTTGCTCCTGCAGACAATCGAATAGATACTAAAACCTTTTGAAGGTCATTATATCTTTCATTTTCTGAAAACATCCCTTGAAGTTCAAGAGCTTAACAAGTTTCTGTTGCTTTTGGGTTCCTTGCTGTGTTATACATACATAAAAAGGAATATTGCTCTCATTCAGAGAATGAAATAAAATCCTTTGACTTAGGAAACAAGGTTATCATCAAATAAGCCTTTTATTTATGCTTTTGAGACTGCCTGTCTTCAGGATATCACAAGTGTTGATCAATTTCAGGTCACTTGGATGTGTGAAATAGAAGTGACATGCTATAAACTCATGATTATAACCTGTGGTTTAAAATAGTGAATTTGAATACATGACTTGTTGCTGTATCCTCTTTGGTCTTACTGCCAGTACATTTGAAATAATTTACCTGTGGCAACTCTAAGAGTCAGTTCCCTGGAAAATAAACTTCGTATAATTCCAGCCATTTCTTCAGGGTGTTAGACATTATAGAGTCACACTACCTTTATCCCTAGAACATCTTAATTCTAGTCCCAATATTATCATGATGATAATATTGGGCAGGCTCCCATATGGCACTAAGATGGAGAAATAGGAATGGGTGTAGGATTTGCTGAAAGATGTCTATGGTCAGAAAATTGTTATTTTGCTTTTATATCCAAGAGCACCTCACAGGATTCCAATATTTTTTAACTTCTTAACCCTGGAAACTAGGGTCAATGAAATTTTTTTCAAGATCATCATAACTTTCAGGAAATGAGATAAGGTAAGAAAATTCTAATCTACAGGTCTGGCCGTTTTTACTTGGGGCCACCACTTAAGTTACCTTGGACCTTAATTATGATGGCAGAAACTTGAAAGACCAGTTTTCGACTCCTTAACATTGAGACAGATTGTTTATAGGTACTTAGAATGTCAAAGCTCTCCTTTTCCAGTGTTCTTTTCTTTAATTTACAAAACTTATTTTGTTCTTTTGCTGCACTTTGCTGAGTTATTTATATTCCCTTTGTAGAGATGTTAGCATATCAATAAATATTTGTTGATTGATAACCTCACAGAAAACATTTATTGATGGCCTTTGGCTCTAGTCATTATCACTGTTCCATGAACTTTCCAGATTATTTCTGAAAAGTTCTTATTAAACTCTTTTAAAGTTTAAATCTGAGCATTTTTTTTTTTAGCAACTTTGCTACACTTTTAAAGAATTTTGGCTCCTTGCACTAATAGAATATAGCAGCAAATTAGCTCTACTCTTGTGTAATAAAACAGATTTTATCTTGCCCCATAGATTGAATGGTTTCATAAATAGCTAGTTGAAAAAGCAAACTTGAAGATAGATACTGATTTGCAACTGATAGAATGATAAATAAGTAAATATATATTGTAGGTGAAATATTATTAGTGTTGAAAAAGTTCAGTTATGTTACCTGCAGACATTAGTGTAATGATAAGTACTGAAAAAAAATCAATTCAAAAATCAACGGCTCAACACAATCAATGTTCACTTCTCATCACATCAATCCAATGTGAGGAGGACTCTATTCCATACAGTCTTTCAGTGGCCCAGGCCGGCAAAGGTAGTTCCATTTTCAACATGCAGTTTCAAAGTCCACTCTAAACAGCCTTTGATGGGAGAAGGCAGGGAAGAAAAGGAAAGCCTTCTCCTTCATCACCTTTGCACACATGTAAAATAAGTATTTTCTCCTACCAGGGGCTAAAGGCCCCCTATAAACATCCACTTCATTCAGTTGGCAAGTGTTGGTTTCACAGCCCTACCTAGCTACAAGGGGGTCTGTGAACTGTATTCCCTGATGTGGCAGCCATTTTCCAGCAACAACTCTATTCTGCAGAAGGGGGTCTGAATCTTTGGCAGAGAGCCAACACTGTCTATCTGCACCTGTAAATTTTAACTGTATCAGTTACAATTCATGAGCTGCAATCAATGGAAACTAACTCTGCTATCTCGGCTAAAAGAGGAACAGATTAGAATATGATGCAATTTGCAAAATCCAAAAGAAGATTAAACTGAGGAGCCAGGCATGAGAAAATATTGGAATCAGAGAATTTCTGTGTATAAAAAGAATTGAATTAATGAACATGATCTTCAGGGTACTGTCAACAAGGTGAGTTGGCTCCAGCTACTTTCAACCCATTCAAGATTTGGATTAAAGGAAAGGATCTACTTAGCAGGGCACTTTCCCTCCTCTTGGCCGGTGGAGACTGTGGTACATTGATTGACAGTCTTCCAAGATTTTATCCAATGGAGCATGGGAAGACCCCCAAAATTTTCAAAAACAATGTCAGGACGATAGAGGATAGGCTGATTGAACAATATATATGTTTTTTTAAAAAAATCAGAAATCCTAGACTACTTTTGTTTGAATAAACTCAAAAGCAGGAAAAGAGTTTCTGATCCAAACAGCAAGGAGAAAGAATTAATAAATCAATATTATTAGTTACAAAGTCCTTCCCCTTATTGTAATTTGATGAGCGTGGATACAATCTCTTAGTAGCTGAGTTTCTTTATGTATAAAAGTGCAGATGAGAATACTTTCTGTCATGTGAAGCAATGGTGTTAAGGTGCGGGGAGTGATAGGGAAACAGCAATGAGAACTAACCTTTTCGTCTTTTACCTGTTGTGATTTCCTTGGAACATTCCATAATAAAAAAAAATTGTACTGCTAATAAATAGAATTATACTTTATGAAGGATGTATTAGAATATACTCATTTGTAGTCCACTGAAAAATACATTTTTAACCTATGTTTCTAGGATACTGTAAGATTATATATAGGTTTGTTAAAGACTTTTGTCTATGACAATGTACTCAAACATGTCATTTACCACCATTCCCTGCCAAAGAATTGTGAGGTGAAATAGATACAAATGAATGATATTTCAGTAGATAAACTTTAAGATACTATAAAGGAATAGGAAGTTGTTCTTAAAAAAAAACACAATATTATTACTAGAGTTAGAGGTGCTATATAGATAGTCATCCCTAAAAATGAATACCAGGTTTAAAAATTACAGGATAGACCAGTTGGAAATTGTGAAAATTTCAATAAAAAATCCTCCAAACAGATCTTAATATGACCCTCTTTTCTGTTCACTCTATCATGTAGTTGTCGTTTTCTAAGTAGGCTACTAAGTTGTCTTTCTAAGGTTTACTTTAGCAAATGGCTGCTCCATCTATGCACAAAGAAAAGTGAAATAACCCATAATTTTGTGGATTTTTTAAGGGTAAGTGAACAGAAAGATTCCTTTTCCTTTGATTCCAAAGAATTTATAGTTGTATATCTCTTAACATTGGAAGCTCAATAAGACAATTTCCCCCTGAATCTTTCTTCATGTGTTTCATATAACCATAAAAGTATAGAAATGGTCAATTTTTTTAAAAGTTTACCAGGCATGCTCACTCTCTGAATAAAGACTCTAGTGGGATTTATTCTATATGTATGTGTGTTTGTTTATCCATATATATTTTAAAAATGTTTAAAAATGTGTTGTCTATTTGTCCATTTCTGTGAAGTTATAAATGGTTTTAAGACATTATTAACAGATCTCTGGAGCCAGAATTTTATGCTAGATTTTTAAAAAGTTCTATTTGTGCAATATCTATATTTGTTTATAATTAATGCTGAACCCTAACTTTAAGAATACTGCTCATAGATATGGAAGAATTATTAGAAAATTAACTAAGGTTATCTCAAGGATTATGTTTGGAATGACACTCTTAATAGCACTTCTCAGTATGCTTATTATATTTATAGAAAAATGAAAATGTTTTTTCTTGCCAATAGATATGAAATTATTGTCCTGTTATACATATATATGTATATATATATATACCCTATTTCCTATGGAAAGGTGCTTCATTTTTGAACCATTACAATGTGCCATCTATTTTGCTTGCAAAAGAGCTTCAAAATCTAACCCCCTAGATGAATTTTCTTTAAAAAGATTGACCTGAACATGACAGTTCACTTCTTTAAAATGCTTAATGGAACCTACAGCTCTACCAGCCATTTCCCTAGTATCGCAGGTACTGTCAGGATTCTACATCTTTGCTGCAACTTTCCCTTTTCTGTCTGGCAAACCCTTATGCATTCTTTTTTTTTTTTTTCCATTTTATTTTATTTTATTTTTTTGTTTCAGCATATCACAGGGGTACAAATGTTTAGGTTACGTGTATTGCCTTTGCCCCACCCGAGTCAAAGCTTCAAGTGTGTCCATCCCCCAGACGGTGTACACCACACCCATTGGGTGTGTATATACCTATCCTCTCCTCCCCCCTCCCATATGCCCATGCATTCTTTAATGTTCTATTTAAATAGTGCTTTTGCTAATATCACTCCCTCACTTTTCCTCCAAACTCCATCCCTTGAACAAAATAAATTTCTTTCTCATTTGTGTAAGAATTATGCCAGAAGGTAAACTTTTGTCCCAAAAAACTCCTAATGGAAGATATTACGTTTGCTTTCCAGTTTGTGTTGATGTGTATATAGCATGACTGACTACTTAGCACTGTGATTTGTTGAGTATTCATAATACTTCTGCTAGTGTCAAATTAACAACATGTCAAATTAACATAATGATGAAGTTTCACAATAATTAAGAAGAATTGTAAGTTTGTTCCTGTAAGTAGATATTTCAAAAGTCTTTTCATTATGGAGAAGTACTCAAGGTAAATTTTAAGTTAGAAAAGCAGGATATAGATATATATCTATATATTTGGCCAATATTAGTATATCTACTTTTGTAAAGTATATATATTTATACTTTATTTATTTGTATCATATAAACTCAAGTATGTAAAAGTGTTAGGTATACATATTTGTATATACACATATACATAAGAAACTGAGAGAAAATATAGGTGTTTATTTTTATTAACAAAAATAATCCTATTTTTTAAATGTTATTAAATCTACTTAGACTTAATTAGGGTATTTTTGGAATAAAAGGTTCTTGTTTGTCTGAATTATCTTTCTTTAGACAGGAGATATTAGATTTTTGCAAACACTGTGGCATAATTTTATAATAAACCAATCTAGGAAATTGGAATGTAGGAGTCTAATGGTTGCTACATTATGTAGTTTGTAAAATAATGAAAGTGATGGTAATCAATGTGGAAAACTGCATATGTAAAATTGGAAACAGATGCTAATAAACAGGTGGTTGAACAAAAAATAATATGGCACTGGTTCAGCACTCTTGTGCTAAAGGAACATCTGGATGTGTGTGTTTTATCCCAAAGCCAGAACTTGCTAACAAGAAGTAGAAACAAGAAATTTCTTGAGTGAATAGAGTTGAATAAAAAAAATGAATTTCCAGATGATCTTTTGGTCTATATTGCCTTTAAATGCCTATAAAGGAATGAGGCTGATTCACATGAATGAAAATATGTTGGTAATAAATATCTTACAGATATATCACATGTGCACATACAACTCAGTTTGTTTTATAACACACACAGTTTTTGAAAAATATTATAGTAATATTTCTAATTTCTAATACCTAGTATCTGAAGTTAAACTCTTTACAAAAATATCCAATGATTTTTATTAACAAGAAACATCTTATGGAAATGTATTCTTCTGAAAGTCCTTCTTTTAGAAGTACTGTTTATTATACATAGTATGTAAATGAAAACACAGCTGTAACTTTCATCTGGTAGAATGCTTATAACATTTTCTTTTGACTTACGAACATTTCTTTTGCAAACTAAGATGACTCACTATCCAGTCTTAAGTCTTCACCAAAACAAATAATATGTGTGCCCAGAACAACAATATTTTACAACTATGGTACCTGACTGATGAAAATATTGCCAAATTCCAACCACTTGCCTACTTCTGGTAATACAAATTTAAGTATATGAGACAAAAACAAAAACATCTAGTCCCTAGGAGTTTATTTTAATGGTATTGGGTCTTCACCATTTGCCAAATTAGGACAGCTAGATCTGCCTTCTGAAAGAACCAGTTATCTGGCAATGTTTTTATAGCCTACATTGTTTTCACTGGGTTTTATGCTACCAGTTGGCATAATTATTTTCTCTTTTTGGCCATAATAATGTGAGCATATGAAATGGGCAATATGTCAGGAATAATTAGGCCCTATAGTACTGAAACCCCAGTGGATAAACTGCGTCTTTTATAGAAGAAACCAGTTACCTGTAGTCCTGTCAGTTTTATTTAGCAAAGACCATATGTTTGTAGCTACTTTTCCCAGAGAAGCAATTCCTCTTCCACAAAGAAGTGCTCAATGACATCAAAACACCTTTCTCCACAAAATAGTCTCTCTTGTCTTCACTTCTTTCTGTTCCTTCTAAACTGGGTTACTTATTATAGAATCAGCAAAGGTGGCGTAGATAACCTAAGAGGTGATAAAAAAGGAATCTGATAGACAATGCCCTCAGCAGAATAGATATAAATGTGCTTACATGGATTTATCGCCACAGGAAGCTTTCTTGTGGACAATAACTATAAAAAAAATATTTACATGTACTTCTGACTCTAGGTTTATTGGCAACAGTAAGCCAAACAGTATTTCTCAACCATATAAAACTGGTGTATTTAAATTTAAACATAATTTGAAATCATAAGGAACATTATGAGTGGGGAAAAGTGGTTTCATGTGCCTAGAATTTAGTGGTTTATATTTAATATTATTTTTCAGAAAAACACATAATTGGTGTTAGAATAGTTTAGGTATTACTAAGCCATTATGGGTTAGTAGTTATTCAGGGAGAGACTGTCAATTTTGCATAAATCTCCTTAGATAAATAGTATGATTTTAGGCAAAACTCTGCAGAAAATGTTCTGTATCCTTCATGCCTCCTTTCCATGTCATGACAAACTAACATCTGTTTTATTAATATGAGAATATATTTTTTAACCACCAGAAGTTAATATTAATAGTACCTACAATTTCCTACAATTTGGGAGTAATTCGGAAAAAAAAAAATCGGGAAATTACTCAGTGGTCTGTGTTGGAGTTTGTGTATTTTATACATGTGTTCAGAGAAGAATGAAGCAAGCCTGACATTTCTGCATATTTCATGGTATTTAGTGGATTTGTCCCGAGCTGAGTGGCAATTTTTTGTTCTAATCCTCTTTGCTCATATGATGGTACAGTAGTCTGTCTACAAGTAATGGATATGGTATCTCAGTGTATAAGGACAGTTGACCATCAAAATTATTCAGAACTCAGAAGTATTATTTAGTTCTGTTATAATCCCTAGAATAGTAGTGTTCAAATGTTCCCAAGATAAGTTTCAATAAACTATAAATAGGTTATAATGTCCATCTAATTTAATTACCACAAATTTTTTTCTAAGAAGTCAGTATTCACTCTCCCTTTAAACAACAATTTAGTGCAGTAGGAACAAGGTAGCATTCAGGAAACAAACATGCACAGTAGTAATATAGAATAATCACCAAAGTAAGGAAAAGAATGGATACTTGAAGTTGGGCCAAAAAGACAAGTATTATAATTAAATACAAATCGTGAATACTGTCTTTTCAGTGTGGGCTCTGCTAGTGTTTCCAGGGTTAGATTTTTCTTACAACTAGAGAACTTTTCCAGAATAATTAACAATTTAGGCTGAATGTGAACATTAGGCCAGATTCAACATGGCCTTTAACCTTTGCCTAGTTTGAACTCACACCAAACCAACCTTGGGTCATTTTTGGCCTTGAGTGGATTTCATTACAAATTTGTGTTCTCTCTCAGTTAAAACCTTGATTGGTTTAGTTGTCAGTTTTATTGAGGATATAGGTATTATGTACAATTCAAAAATAAAGAAGACTTGTGGGAAATTTCACTTACTTAGCATTAGTTTATGTTTTCCAACTAAATTTAGAAATAACTTTATTAAAAATGACAAATATTGCTTGAGTATTAAATTAGCAGTAGGTTAACAGAAAACATCTGAGAAGAAGCAAAAGCAGTATATGTGAGTGGATGTAAAAAAGGAATATCTAAAAGGAGAGGTGGGATTTTTGTATTTTAAATTTGGATATTCATAATACATCTCTCTTCATAGTACTAAGCTGACAGAAATAAGTCATCTGAACATCATATAACGAGCAGAGACAGGAGAGGCCATATTTATCGGCTACAGGTAGTGGTACAAAATAGAGGCCTCTGACTTGCTATGGCAAAAATATATTGGGCTTTTCTATCAAGACATCCCAAGTAGGTTTTGGACACAGCTTTCCGTCTTATAAGCAGTCTTTTTTCTCACTTCCTTCTTCTGCTGGCCACCAATGCTGCCATATGAACACAGTGAAGAACATAATGGAGAAAGAGGTAATATCTGTTCCACTCACAGACATTCTGGCTCCAGCTCCACATCCTGTTTCATCTTTCCTTTCTCTGCTTTTACTGCCTTCGTTACACAGCTAGGTTTAAATTTTATAAAGCAAAAAGTCCTGCAATTCTCTGTCATTGTCACTTTCATAAGATACAAAATTATATATTTTAGTACAGGCAAATAATCCCTGGTCAAGCAGATGGGTTTATTTTTTGCATTAAAACATAAACAATAGGAATAAGATGGTCTGACCTAGTCAAGGTAATGGTTGAAAGCCTCTCTAACTGCCATGCCTCCTGCATCACAGTGACTCGAAGCACATTTTTGGATGGCCCCTAAGCATCACAACTGCATGCTGTTAAGTTTCATCCACCACCAACACACATATACACAAATTCTACCCCCCCCAACACACACACACAAACTCATTGAGAACAGAAAATGCAACAATGATTTAAAACACTATGTTATCTAAGAAGTTTCACAGTCTTTAATCTTTTATACATATTTTCTACTAGATTGATCATTGGGTAAAATGAACTGATGGTTTATCTCTTTCTCCTCTCTGCCTTTTGCTGGAGATAAAAATTAAAACAAAGACAACAACAACAAAAAATGTGTAATAAAAGAAGAGGAAAAAATAAAGCCAAAGATTCTAGATACATTGTACACTAGATAATAAGCTCTGTTGTTATCAGGAATTCATACATTTTATTATTCTGATGTTTTTGAGACTATAGGTAATGAGTTTCTTCATTTTAAAAGTAAATATACCAATGCCCCCAGTAATATACTGGACATTCATAAATATGGTCTATACCTTTTCAGAACGCATAATCTCAAATAGATGTGAATGATTGACAGGTAAACTATTTAACAGACAGAGTTGTTCATTATACAACCATGATTAAAAGATAATAAGTTGTTCTTGCAATTCTTCTGCCCAATATAAGTGCTACAAGATGATAGACATTTGCATTGGATATATATATTTCATGATAAGGAGAAAAAGGACTGCAAACCTCTGAGTCAAAATGTTAGGGTTTTTTTTTTTTAACTTTCAATATTTTCACATCTGCTACATAGGGGTAAGCTATAAGGATAGAAATTTACAATATATAAAGTGTTAATGTAATAAATTGGGACCAAGAATAAAGTGTTCCAGTAGATTCTGTGATTTTTATACTTACTCTGTATTTTAGCAATTTTAGGAAACTGATCTTCTTACAAGGTGCCAGGCTCATGCCACATTATTGTACATAAATACCAGATCCCATTGCCCAGATCCTTTCTGAACTTCTCCACAAAAATTTTGAAAAAATGCGTATAATATATACTTTAAATTTTAATTTATCGTGTTATTATAATCATCAATTGTGTATTTCTCATATCTCCAATTATAAGGAAGTCTCGAAGAGATCATAGCAACGAAGTGCCTGGCATATAGTAAATACTCATATACTTGGAGGAATAAATGACTCTAACCTTTGTGTATTTTCCTAATATAACAGGTTAGCAGCAATATCCAGTTTCATTATTCCTCCTCTTTTAAAAATATTCCTTTGTACTTTTAAACAGCTCATCTCTGTTTGAATTACTGCCTGCTCGCCTCACTTTGACAATCTACACATCTACTACATATTTTTCTATCTGTGGTTATCTGAACTCAGGCTTTACCACAAGCAGATCAATTTTCATCCCCAAATCTTACCTGACTTTGCTTCTTGAGATTACCATGCCCTATTATCAGATAGAAATTCACTCAGTGACAAATAGTGGCCTATCTGGTGAAAAGAAGCATAAAAAATAGGGGTTATTTTTCTTAGTTAACAAAGATTCAGAAGACATGAAGCTATTAATTACATAAAGCTATTAGTTGGTGCAGAGGCTTAAAGACGTCAGGGTGTTCACTGCTGCAGGACTCTCAGCCCTTGCTCTCTTGGCTAAAAGGTGGCTGCTACAGCTCTAAGCTTCTTCAAGTTAGGAAGAAGAGGGCAGTAGCTTCTTTTTCTTCAGTAAGGAAAGCAAGAGCTCTTCCCCCAAAACTCTAGCAGCCTTCTGTTACACCGCATTTACTCAAACCTGGTTAGGTGGCAAGCCTTGCTGAAAGGAGGCAGGGAAAAGAGTGTAGGGTGTAGGTCAGCCCTGTCACTCTTCTCTTATCTAGCTCGGAATACTGTCCTGGCTGTATTCTCTTTATCCGTGTAGTCTAACCATTCATTGCTGGCTTTCAATGCTTAATGTATTTGACTCTGAGGAATAGAACCTTCTTGTCTTTTCCAAATTCACTTTTAGGAAAACCAAAGGCTTTATTGAAGCCTCCATGGATAGAGTATCCCATCTGAGATTATGAAGAAACAATCACAAGTGGCTGAGGTAAATTTAAGCCACATACGTGAGAAGTACATCTCTTAAAATATTTGGGGAGTTTGACAAAAAAGCTACCACATTCTACCAATATAGTTTAGGTCCATGCTGTTCTAAATGTGGTATTTACTATGCATTTATTTAAGGTACATATTCTTAAATGCTTACTTTCAATTTCTTTATCTCATCATGAACCCATCACAAAGAATCGATGTATCAGAACCAGTTTTCCAACCACATGTCACACGAGATAAATATGCTAGTAGTCTGATATTTTGCCCCTTTGTATTTCTTTTATTTTGATGATAAAATGCATAATTCTTTGTATACCATTTAAATTAAGTTTGATCATAATTACATGATATTAAAACTCACCAAGGATTATGTGTGTCATATAAAGTTAGTTGAAACTTTTTCAAGATTTATTGATAATACTAATAGCCACTCATCCCAACCGTAGTCTCTCTCTAATTGCTAGTTTACTTTTAGTATAATTGGGTTAGCTAGGCTAACCCATTAATGATTAATGAATAATTTCCTTTTGCCTTACATGACAGCAAAAAAGATAAGCATTTCTTTTTTCACCCCACAGCATTCTCAAGGAGAACTCCGGTGCATTATAAGGCCAGCTATTGTTTGAATATATTACCTGTGCATTTCTTAAGGGTGAATCTGCAACCAGTTTCAGAGCCAAAAACAAAAGGGCATAATTTGATAAAAATCTTATTGCCTGATAGCTTGCAGACATCTGTCAGCGGTTTTGGTTTCTTTTAAAGGGCAGCACATAGCTGACTGATCTCACAGTCAGATTTATAAGTATAATTATTGCCATATAATTCAACAAATCACTTTTATCACTGAAAACCTAAAGCTTTCAAATTTCTGCTTTTTAGTCATTGAGATTTTAGGGATTCAACCTTCTATACAATATATTTTAATTTCAGTAGAAAGCCTTCACTAAAATTTAAGTAATTTAATGACAAAATAGAAATGATGATTTCAAATCCTTAAGAAAATTATTTTTTACTTTTGCATGTAGAATATTCCATAGATATGAAAAATACAGCAGCTGGACCTTTTAGGATCACATGGTTATTAAAATCAATAATTAGTTGTCCTTATTAACAATAATTAACATTCATGGCTGATTGACAAGGTAAATTTGCACAAAAAAATAGGCTTATTTGCAGAGATTGAAAATTGCTTCAGAAAGTGCTCATTCTAGAGGAAGCACTGCTTTCTAAGCACATTCCACTGTAATCTAGCATATAGACAATTCAAGAAAATAACCTTTCTGAGCTCAGGTCTGCCCATCTCATAAGGTTATTATATGCATAAAATGAGACACTTTATGTAAATTAGTGAGCACAATTCCTGCCACATAATATGCACTTGATAACTTATGGTTATTGTACAGAAGCTTATTTTTTAGTCACTGGGTGGAAGCACTTTGTGTTTGGAAATGAGAATACTAATTTGGAGCAAAATAAGAAACAGAACAAAACATATTAGCATAAATAGATATACCTGTTTTAAATGTCCATGAATGAACATCTATGTGATAAAAGGAATTTATAGAATGATAATGAGATGAATCACATATCAAGAGAACTAGAGAAATTACAAAGAGGTATTTCCTTAAACATTAAACAAATACACAAAAAGCATATATTTTTTTTTAAATTTCAAAGAATGGAGAACTGTACATGAACTGGTTTGAAAAGTTTTCACAAAGCAGGCGAAACCTGCAGGATAGAAGGAGACTGCATTAGTGGAGACCTCTCCAAATGTGCCTGTGTTGCCCTTGACAAAGGGGCAAAAGGCTGAATGGAACAAATATATAGTCACGTTGAAATCAGAGAGCAGAGGAATGTGACCACTGTATTTAGAGCAGCCTCACAACACACACCCAACACAAGATCACCCTTGTATCCCTTCATTCTGTTTGTTTCCTTTACTTCTTTTTTCATGATCTATAATTATCTTTTTCTATTTCTGTTTCTTTAATTGTTTACAATCCATCTCCCCCACTAAGTGTAAGTTCTATTAGGGCAGAGTCCGTGTCTGTCTTCTTCAGCACTATTCAGAGATACCCAGGACTGGACCAGGGTGTGAAATAAAATTATGTCCAAAAAGTTTTAAAAAGAATTGATAACAATGAATATGAGCTGAAAATTTTAAAAAGTTTCTTTCCACAAACTTTATTGTATAAATCATTGAATGGTATCATCAAGTATTCATCAAGCAATTTCATGCCACCTCCATCCCACCATCTTGTCTTTCACCACAGAACCATTCTCAATAAGCTTTCTACTGCCACAAGTAGGAGTCATCATAACTCACAGTGAAGTCAGAGCATAAAGCATCAGATTTTTACCTTTCAAGCTTAAACCACGTCCCAGGGATGAAAAAGAAATGTAATTATTAGAGGTTTTTCCCTTTTCTAAGCTAAAGAATCCATGCTTGGAGAGTGGGATGGGAAGAAGAGAGCATACAAAAGAAAGAAGTTTTTGGTGGTTGAGACCAATGGGGAGTGATGATGACGAAATTATTTTGTAAACTTTAGTATGTATTATATGTTGAGGGAATTAAAAGACCTTCAGATGAATTTGTAGAATCCGGAGGAATGACAGTGGCCAAAACCTATGCAGCTTCCCCCTCCTCCCACTATAATGACATTACATAAGTGCTCTGGAACATATATGTCATCTGGAAGAGAAGGTATGAATGGAGGGAATAGATGCTAAGCTGACTAAGTGCACCATGAATTGTCAAATGGGAGTTCTCTCCTAAGGAATTGAACTCAATAAAAAACATGTAATTTGCGAGTATAATACTTTCAATAGAGGGGACAAATAGAAGTTTTTCAAAGTTTACATTTGAGGAATTACTATAGTAAAACACTATAGGCAACCTGTTATTTGCAAAAACAGTGATACTTTATATGTCTCTACATCAATGTACACCTCCACACATACAGGAAGTTCCAGTATATTCCTGTTTTAATCCATAAGAATCTCTTGTTTTAAAACTTCTCAATTATTCTTTTACTTTGATCAAGGTGCTTAGCAGGTGAGAGATATATTGTGCATTATCTAGCAATATTTTATATAGGCATGCTGGTGTTGTAAATCACTCCAAAATGGAAAATAAAATCTTGTCAATCAAATTTTACCATTTGTCATGATTATAAAATCTAAGCTCCCATCCTTCCATCCATTCATTCATTCAACAAATGTTTTTCCCTTTTATCAGAAAGCAAGAATTTTTCTAGAATTTATTTGTAATTTAAACTTACATCTCATTGGCCCATATGAACAATATCATCTCCCATAGTTGGAATAGAAACTGGGAAAGGATTCTTTTATCCTCTTATTACAGAAGACAGCGAGGAATAAAAGAGTTGGGAATTAGTCATGTAAACAATAATGTCTGCTGTCATAAATAATGGAAAGCACTTCAGGTTAACACAAATCTGCCCAACCAAATCTTAGCTGTCTAGTTCTTTCAGATTATTCTTTGTGACTCCATATCTCTTAACCTCACCATTTTCCTGCTGGTCAGAGGAAAGAATGAAACGAGGGGAAAAAAAAAAAAAAAACTGAGGAGAATGAAATGATGTCCAAACTTTTGTACCAAGTACACAGTAGTTCTTTGAGCTATAAAGGAGAGGAGCTCTATCCACAGCTATTGATTACTATTTAAGAAATGTCCTTATTGGATAGGCCTTGAGAACATATGACCTCGAAAGCTGAGGCTTTATTCCAGTAACCCCATCCAGAACTGAAAGCAGCACAAGTCATGAGAAACTGAATAGGTCAGTGTCTGTCCCTGTTGCTGCTCATATCACTTCCTTTTTGTGTGTCTCCATTTCTCCCTGAATATCTACCTCTCACATAGCGAAATCTCTGACTTGACCATGTGAGATTGGTTCACCAAGGCTAGAATGAAAGTCTGCAGTGGAAATTCGAGAGGCCTTGCCAATGAAGCACTAGTTAGACAGACATACCGTTAAGTACATTTGAAAGTGTAGTAAGGATCTTTACAGGGAGAATTTTCTTGTTCCATACAGTCTCTCAAAGATGTTGTATATTCATTCAACACATGTTTATAAAGCATTTACCATGTGCTAAGCACTATATAATAAAATATGTATTCCTTACACTTAGTCTTTGTTTAGGCACAATCGTAGTGCAGTGTTTGAAAATTAAGTCTGGATGCATTTATTTTAATTATCTCTGATTCTTCAAACCATAAATTTAAATAATTGAAATCCCACATTTTAGAATGAAAGGGTCTTACTAAACTAATATCTGGATTTATTTCTTTATATTTTGAAACCAAACATTCTTTGGTACCTAATCCATGTAGAATATTTCTTCATATCCATAAAAATTGCACATGTAATTGCTCAGTCTTTATAGGCAAGATAGCTTTACTTCTAAGTCTCTCCCTACCTTATATTTACCTGGTATGGTCCTGAATACTAATTGTAGGGGTTCTTTTTATATTATACTAAACTCCTGTTTCTCAAATGTGAACATCTCCATTAATGCAATTAATCCCATATTTTTCAAACAACACATCTAGTGTTGTAACTCCTCTACCAGTCATCAACTGATTTCATGACAATCACTAATTAATGCAAGTGTGGGTGCCTCATCCCTTTCTGTGCTTCATTCATAGCAAGTTGTGATAGTCTGGGTATGATTTAGGAGACAACAAATCACATTTTATACTTAGCAACATCTCTGGACCAGGAAACAGCCCAACTCTTTACATAGAAATCATAGTCTTTTTAATCCTTTAGTCATGTGAATGTTCACTTTCAGAACTAACAAGTTCAATTCATATAATTACCTTGTATTGCATAGATTTGTGCAGTACTTCTCAAAATGCTTCTCTGTGACTCCTCTAAGCTTTTGGTCAGGGAATGACAGACTCACAGCAAATCTGCTGGTAAAATTAACATCAGAAAGCAGAATTTGCATCTGGCCACCAGGCTTTTAGTCATCAAATCAGCAAATGGAACTAATGTGGAATAATAATGGGAGAGCTGGCTTTTGAGAACAGAAGACTACAAGGGATTTTTACAAAACATGCAGTTCACATTTAAAAAAAAAATCACAAAAGCCATTAAACACTGAATGCATCTTATTTTTTATGTCAGCTAGGGTTATCATTGCCTCTGCCAGGACATTTATGATTTTCATGCCACAAGTAATGTTTTGGAGAAGTTTGTGATAACCATTTTAAATTCCAATCATGTAAACAAGTGTTCTTTCTTTGCATAAAGCCCCATATTCTACTTGTGCATTTTGCCCATTTTAAAATATGGGCTTGAATTGGAGAACACTTAAAAAATAAACAGCAGTGAAATGTGATCCTCGGAGACTATCACAGAACCAGTGAAGGCTAAATGTGATTTTTCTCTATTGAACGCATAAACACCTTTTTTGCATTTTTCTCCATGATATTTTGATAGAGTGATTTCACATACTTCAGGGAACAGAGAGGTTTCTAAGAGGTTCTTTTAAAAAATCAACTTAATTATACAGTTAACTCCTTTACATGTAAATAAATTTATGTAACTAGTTAAAGTAGATATATGTGCTTCTCTTTCTATCAAAAACTGAGCTCATACAGATTGTATTTTGCTTTATCAAAACTACTAGCAATCCCATTTATCAACAAGTATTAATAAATACTACCTAGAATTTTCCCAAATTAGGATTTTATAGTTGGAAATAATAGAATGATTAAAAATTTTAATTGAGTTAATCAATCTTCAAAATGACCATCCTACCCGGAAATTATGTTCTATTTCCCTGTTTTTCATTACCTTGTACTGCCTGCCCTCTTTCCATTCTCTTTTTCTACCCAGATTCATGCCTATAGATTCATGCCATATATGCAATTAGATACTGATTACTCTCTAAAAATTCATGCTACAGTGTTACTGGAATTTTCTCCAGGTGTTTTTCCTCTGTGTCTGCCTCAATCCAGATAGTCTCTTCTATCCCTCTGCTACTCCTCTTAGAGTGAAAGGTAGTTAAAGATTGAAAGAAAATATGAGCGGGACCTTTACAATCTTCCTCTCTTCCTCACTTGCTAGATTGTGTTATTTGCTGTGGAATTTATCTAGAAAACATGATTTGAAAAATTTTGAGCAGTGCACTTCAATTTTTTCCTCGTGTGTGCCCTAAAGTTTTGAAAAAGAATATATATATCCTCGCACAAAGTTGATAACTATTTTCATAAATTTAAATGGTCACGAAGAATGTTAAGTTTAGCCTGTTATATATTGTTACAAACCAAATGTTTATATCACGCCAAAATTCATATGTTGAAGCCCTAACTCCAAATGTGATGGTTTTTGGAGGTGGGGCCTTTCAGAGGTAATTAGGTTTAAAGAAGTTGTAAGGATGGGGCCCCCATGATGAGATTAATGTCCTCATAGGAAGAGGAAGAGATTAAAGCTCCCTCTCTGTCCTTTGGGAGAGGACACAGCAAGGAGGCAGCCATCTGCGAGCCAGAAGAGGGTCCTTATCAGAACCTGTGCTGGCACCTTGGTCTCAGACGTGCAGCCTCCAGAACTATGAGAAATAAATTTCTGTTGTTTATAAGCCACCCAGTCTATGAGTTTTGTCATAGCAGCCTGAGCTGCCTAAGATAGAAATGTACTATAAATACATTTTTTTGCCAAAAGTTTGTAGCTGCAGATTTAGATTATTCAATTTATAGTAAATGGTAAAAAGCCAGTCATCATTATCAAACCAATCAGCTTAATCAGACTTACTATCTGACAGAAAAGTTTAACTTAATTCAAGTTTAACTTTAATTCAAATTAAAATGTTGATTTGTAGTCTCCAGATGACCCATTCTTCTAAATTCTAGATAGCATCATAGGATGATAGAACTGTAGCACAGTATAGCAATAATGGATGGATAGGTAAGAGACCACCTAGCAGAAGCATTACCCTTGCCCCGAGATTTTTTGGTTTGGTGGGAAAAAAGACACTGCCACCTTCATTATCTCTTATTAAACCACTCTTTGCTTCTCCTGCTAGACTCTTCCAGTGGGAGCTATGCATTTTCAAATTGCCCCTTGGTTGGTACAGCAATTAAGGTTATATCCAGAGCAGTAATATACTTTTGTTTAGCAAAATAGGAAAAATGTGATTAAGAAAAAGGAAGTTGAAGGGAAAAACCAGGATGCTGTGGACTAATTTTAGAAAAGAGTTCATGTATAATTTGAGGTTCTAGAAAACGAATTCCATATAGCTATGTGTTCACATACTCATAGGAAATTCTCTGTGATCCCAATGGAACATATACACCAATTTAAAGACCATTGCTTAAAGTGGTTTTAATATGTGGATTTCTGAGCTTCAATTCTAATAGTTTGTTATTCAAGTAGTCTGAATGAATCCTTGGACATTACTTTGGGAAAAACAAAGAAACATGACTAGGTCAAAAGAATGGATTGGAATGGAAGGAAATCAATACTGCTCTAAGAAAAAGTAAGGTGAAGAGTTTACCACAACGGTAGAAACTCTGTGAAGGCATGCCAGTCCATAATTCCTTTCTAGGTAGGAATTTATGATAATGTGAACAAAAATGAGAGAGTTCCAAGAAACTAAGCAATTCCACCTTTCCAGTGCTGGTGTTCATGCTGGTGACAAGTTCACAAAATATTAAGAAAGGCACATGAATGATTGATACAGAGAAGTGTAGTCATTTTCTCCTTCACTGCTCCTACTCTCTTCAACGTTTCTTTTTTCCTGATGCTTTAAGAAAATAGTGTCTGTGTGAAATAATTAATGAATAATGTTAAATTTGCTACTAACTAACTTTATAACACTGGTAAAACACTCTATTTTCTATTTCTTAAGAAGAAACACAGATTTGTTTCCTCTATTAAAGGTTGGTCCTACCATCCCTGGAGCAAAATCAAGGAGAAAATAATATTTTGTCTGTACAGTTTATTTAACTACATTTAGCTATGTTTTTGTAATATATTCTACCCAAAGCTGTTTTCTTTTCTCTTAAATATATATAGTCTAGTTTGTTCTATTTATTGAAAGTAGTGGTATCATACAATCTTTTATATCATTTTTTTTTTTTTTTTTTTACTTTTCCAGAGAGACAGTTATAATATTTTATGGCTTTTGGGATAGTTTTGTTTTTCTTAAGTGTCTCTCATACAATATTTCTTCTGGTTAACAGAGACCCATGGGTAAGCAAAATACTCTGTTTGCAAAATCATGCCTATATGTGATTGTTGCTTTGCTGCTGTAATGCCTTTTTAGAAATAAGTAGTGAAACTGGCTTTGAGCTTCTGTCTTACATCAGGTTCCCCTAGAAGAAGAGCTTGAGGCTTTGCAATGAGGATTCTTAGGCAAGAGAGAGCTCTTATGGGAAAACGTGTACTGGAATGAGAAAAGCAGATCAGGGAAGGGACAGAAGCCAAGCAGCGATGAAGTTTTAGCTCAAGTCAACCATCAGCCTGGTCTCTTGGGGAGCTCTGAAGCATAATTGACACTATACAGTTGTCCTACCTTGAGGCAAAGGGACCAAGGTTTTACCCTCATGTCAATTAGATGAGAGGGCCACTGTGGGTGGAGGGTGGGGAGTAATTCCTCAGGCATTTCCAGGCAAAATGGATTCTAGCAAAAGATAATTTTTAAAAAATGCATCTGTGAGCAATTAGCAGCCAACTTTTCCAGCAGCTGGGGGAAGGGTGCTGCACTGGCCAGGAAAAAGGGACCAGGGAGGAGCTCCGATAGCTTCCACCACAGCTACTGCAATGTACCTATTGTACCAATGTACCAATTAAAATGTTAAGAGCTTTTATTAAAATTCATTAACATCAATCCAAAGATCTCTGTCTCTCTCTCTCTCTCTCTCTCTCTCTCTCTCTCTCTCTCTCTCTCTCTGTGTGTGTGTGTGTGTGTGTGCATGTGTGTGTGTGTGTGAGAGAGAGAGAGAGAGAGAGAGAGCGAGAGCACAATAGTTCATTTGGTAGAGCTCAGAGCTAATTCCGCCAAGGTTTCAGGCAGAATAGTTCAGAAAAAAAATAATAATAATAACCCTGGCAGGAATAGATGTGTGTGATTTACTTGCTGTATAATCTTAGGTAGTTACTTAACTTTTCTGAATCCAGTTCATCATCTCTGCAATTGCTGTCATAATACCTACCTGTGGATTATTGTGAGAACATGTGTGTTAGGTTGCCGACAAGAGGGAGATACTCATTAAATGATAGCTCTTTCTCTACATTTAGTACAAGATATTGTCCTCCATTTCATGACATCACACACTTACTTTGAAAACAAAAAAAAAACAGACCAAATGAGAAAATGTGGCTATGTCAGTGCAAATGTCACCTCTACTGGAAAAAAAAATGCTCAACACTGAGTGTCATCTCTGCATAAAAAAACAGAACATTTAAGTTTCTTATTTTTACTTTAAATGATGAAGTTCTGAGATACTACCAATGTTAATAAAGTAATGCACTATTCAGATGCGCCATTGCATCAGCAAAATTGGTTGGCATTCTTTAGAGATTTCTAAAGAGAATTACTGTTTATGTAATACTCAAATATTATAGTCAGCAAATGGTAAACACAACTCGGACAAATAAGACATTATTTTAAATGGCTACTGACAGATTCTAAAGTAGTACATTATCTGACCAATAGGCTCAAGTAGATGGCAGGCCCTCATGGGGCTTTTTACTTTTTCTAGTGTTCACCACGAGATGGCAATATATGAAAGTTCACTTCAGGCTTATTTAAAGTTAAAAGTATGCCTTGAATCTCCAAAATCTGCTACAGGCAAATCCCTGTGCTTGGATCATAATGGTCATAAAGTATTAATATATGCACTAATGCACATATATTCATTTGCAAACTATATCCCCTCCCTCACAGTTATTCAAAGACATTGTACTTTTACCTTACAAAGTGTTCTAGTAAGCTTTGGATATTGATATCTGAAACTACAGGAAAATTAGAATCAGGAAAATGAGATAGAAGAAGGGTACCCACAATAAAACTTCACATTGTCAAATTGACACCTAACAGACTCAGAGCAATAATTCTTCAAATTTGTGTATATTTTACTAGCACAAGACACATTTATGCACATTATTACTTTAGATCTTTATAACACACTAGAGGTTTGCTTTCAAATAGATATTCTCATTTTACATGTGCAGAATGATTCAGAATATTTTTGACACTTTCAAAGTCATAAAGAGTAAATGGCAAAAAAATGGATCTCAGAGGCATACAGTAGATCTCTAAGTCTCTAAGTCTGCATGTTTATCATATTGCTAGATTTTGAGAAAGGATGCTTTTTTGTTCAGAAGCAGAAAACACTGCTTCTGAGTCCATTTGGTAAAGGAAAAAAATTCTTCACATTTTCTAGTAGATCTGGAATACGTGACCATGTCTTTTAGTCAATATGTATTTATTACACAGCATCTACATATGGTAGCCATTGAACTCGACACTGGGGATTCAGTGGTGAATTAAACAAACATAACCTGGCCCTCATAAAGCTTATAGTCTAATGCAATGGGAAGATACAAGTACATACAAAAATAACTATATTATAACAAATTTTGAATGACATGAAATTTTAAAAAGGAGAATGAGAGAGAATAAGCAGTGGAACATACAGAGATAGTCTCTTGAAGAAGTAATATTTGAGATGACAACTAAAATATGAGATATAGTTAGCAAAGAGAACAGATAACAGTTCGAGGCACAAGGAATGATTTGTATGTAAACCCTAAGGGTAGAAAATCCTTTGGAAGCTCTAAAAAGAGACAGAAAGCAAGTGTAGGAGGAGCAGAGTTGCCAGAGATGGATGATAAAGTGTAGCGATGAAGATGGGAATATAGACAGGTGCCACATGAAAGTTTTGGGATTTTATTCCAAGTTCAAATATATAAGTAGATTTGACAGGTTTCAAGCAGAGGAGAATGGTATGATTCAATTTACATTTTAAAAAGATCGCTCTAGCAACTATAGGAAAAGAATTGGAGGAGGTTAACAGGAAAAGTGAGACCACCGAATAGACTGCGATAGAATTGCAAGATTAAACTAGAAAGGAGGCAACGGAGATGGAGTTGGAGAGAAGTGATATATTTGAACAAGCTTTGCACATAAAACTGAAAGTACATGGTGAGGGATTATAGATGGGAGTGGGAAAGTGAGTAAGGAAAATGACCTGACCCGTAGATTTTTGGCTTGACCCAGTGACTTAATAGTGTGCCATGTCATTACTGAAATGAAGAAGATTGGAGAAATGTAGAAGACAGATTCAGGAGATAAATCAGCAGTTCATGTTTATACTTGATAAGTTTGAGATTCCTATGAGACCCAAATGAAGATTCAAGTAGAAAAGTAGCTATGCATGTCTAGATTTTGAAGGGGAATTTCAAGCTGGAGTTATGAATTTGAAGTCACCAACATTCTGATTTTATTTAAAGTCAAGTAAACAACTGGTATCTTCTAGGATAGCAGCAAGAGAGATTAGCAAAAAATGCCCAGGAATGAGCCTGAAGAATATCAATACCTAGTAGTTTTTTCCTGCTATGTCGCATTGCTTTCCTATAAAAATTTCCGAAATAAGTTCAAAAAGTTACTGGGGCCAGAATCACTCATATTTAATAATAATGAAAAGTTAAGGCTCTTAAAGAAAGATTTTTACTATGTTTTCCTAATTTAACCCCATGTTGAGTGCCATAACCATTAACATTATATATACAGGGAAGATGGAGATATAATAAGGTTAAAGGCAAGAAGCCATATCAGAGAGACAGAAACTAACATGCCATCGCAGTCTTTCCCCCTGGTTCTTTGAATTCCACCCTCTTCTCCTTGTGAAGCCTTGGCATCTTATCATCTTCAGCATCAAAAATTAAGCATGAAAGGATTTGACATCTTGATGCCATGTCTATTCTACATCCAGACATGCTGCTTGATTGTTTAGATACAACTTAACAACTAGGATAAAAAGGAAAACTACCTTAAGATAGTGGATACAGAGTCTATTCCTAGGTGACGGTTTAATAGTCCAGGAAATTCAGGAAATGCCGAATTGAGGCAACTATCGTTGCTAAACTTAGAATCAAAGAGTGATAAAATACCACTTAGTCCCAGAATATTCTCCTGATTCCAAGTGAAATGCACACTACAAACCCAGAAAAATGCAGAAGATGCTCAGACATTATAAAGAAAATCAATGGAGAGGAAAGATGAAAAGATACAACCAATCTTGTGCCTATTACATTATTAGGGATTGAATAAAAAACACAATGTATCATATTCAAGCTATGTAAATTTCTTTATTGAATTGGATTTAACATGTAAATATCAAAACCAGAACACTAATTTAGGCTCGAGCTAAAATAATGCAGGAGAGAAGTGAAGGATAGTATAATGCAGGGAATCATATGGCACAACATAATCAATCAAAACCCCAGAGCCTACATTTATTTTGCTTTATATTAGATTGAAAAATGACTTGAGAGTATGTGCTTATAAGAATAAGTAATGAGAAATCTAAGTTGAAGGAAAACCATTTGATACTAGCTTAATATGATAATGTATAAATCTAATAGCCACAATTAATAATAGTTAAAGGCTTACCTGGCCCTGGGATATATAGTTAACAGAAGACAGGTACATCTGTCAATATGAAGCTTTTGAACATTACTTGGAAAAAATCAAGGCAATTAATGTGACTACATTCCACTCCGTTATGAGCACAAATGAATGTTATAAAAACAATGTAGGTCATAGATTGACTTACAGTATTATTTAGAGTTCTAACACAACATATCTCAAATTAACCATTATTCAGTCATAACTTTCAAATCAATGAATAAATCTGAACATGCAATTTATAAGGACAAAATAAATGGGAAAAATCCTTACCAAATTTATATTCACATTTTGGCATTAATATCATTTTAAAAGGCTGTTAGTCCTGTTTGTAAATCACAGAATTTCTGAACTAATAAAGTTCAGTTTAAAATAAAAGATCATTTTTTTGGAAAGAGTCTACAATACAAGTGGATCAAATGGTAAATCTCCATAGTGAATATTCCCAAATCTCATACACATTTATTTAAAAGTTAAAATATCATTGTCACTGCAAATAAAATATTATTGGCATGACTAATAAAATTGTTTTGGGTGTCCTGTGTAACTCAGTATATAAAACTTTTCTCAGTTGTCTGTTTCATTAGAGCTCTACTTCTGTTGTTTATATTTTAACACTTTTTAGTATAATTTATGTGACAGCTATATGTGGGTAATATCAGTTTACCTGACAATCTTCTATGTTTTTTGTGTGTTTCTTCAATTGAATTAACCCATTAGTTAGAAAAGTGTTTATGAAAATATTGAACACCAAGATTTTAAAAAACTATATATTATGAAATAAGTATTAACATATCTATCCTCACTTCTTTTGTAACTAAAGGGTGATGTTTAAGCCAAATTTGTTATTTAGATTTGCCTGGCCAGTGGCTAAAAGTGGCCCATGGTTTTTACATTCTATAATTCCATGCATAAATCATGTATAATCTTATATATAACTTGCTTCTACTTCACTTCAAATATGGTAGTGGAGTCGACCTATTATTTAATTATTTAGGATGTATAATTAAGCCAACTACACAAGTGAAAATGTAGACCAATGTGCTGATTAAAAATCTATAAAAGGAAAAATCAATTTCTAAATCATTCAAATTTTATATTTTTAAATATTATGAAATATTTTACTGTTTTATTTAAATCATAAGTGAAACAAAAATTAAACTGATTAACAAAGAAAGTTAATTATACATTTTGTTATAGGTCTTGGAAAGACCTCATAAAATATAATTTTATAAAAATTATAATATGATGAAAATACAAAGTTTATAAATTCAAGTTTTTTGAAAAAAACAGGATTAATTTAAGGCTTCTAAGACAAATATAGAATACTCATACACACCAATGTAATTTAATACAAAATGCCTGTCTCTTTCTCCCCTAACCCATTAGCTTTTGATTTAAGAAAATAAATCAAATTTAACGTATTTGACAAATAATCACTGCACAAGAAAAGAGTCTGAAACACAGAGTAACTCTAAAGATAGTTGTTCTTTCTAACCAATTAACAGGTGATCCATTGGATCAATTCAGCTTTTGTGCTGGACCAGACACTAGAAAAAACTTCTGGCAAAATAGTGTCAGCATCACATGATACAGACTGGCACTGTTTTGTGAATCAATTAGCAAAATAACTCTTTTTCTAAAAATGGAGCCAAATTTATCTACAGGGCCACAATTAAGTAAAATAAGTTTTTCAGAGATTGCTGCTTCAGCATCAGGGTATCAGTATCAGGGTATCAGTAAAACATGAAATAAATAGAGACTCCTGATTCACTTTCAATTAGTTCCTTAAAATCTAGCTGCTAGTTTACTCAGTTGGCAGGGCAAGAAAAAAAATCTAGCTGCTAGCTAGGTTAAATGTTTAAATAATATTTTTTTTCATTTTAATGGGGAAAATTATGATATATTCCAATCCAACTAGTCAGTTCTCTGTACATCTAATGCATGAGAGACACCTGCACCCTCCTCTGTGCTTCTATGTGAATGAATGCAGGTCTCATTTATGCACAGTGTATGACAAGATGGGCCTACATGTGGTCTAGAATTTATATTTATGAAGATAGCTATTGGAAAGAATAAGTAATGGTATAAGAAGATGGTTAAAGCTCCTAAAAAGAGCAAACTTTTCATACTTTAGAAGCTTCTATTTTCATACTGTTAACTGTTATGCTACTAAGGGCACGTACTAGTTAGGTACCTTCAGCATGTCCTCTACAGTGTGTGATGGGCTGCCTTTTATTTACACAACGCCAACCAAAGTTCGAGAATAGTTCGTATGATATTCTCTCACAATAAACTTTTGGGCCAAGTAAATTGAGTATGTTGTTACCTGAACTGTAATGGCAAAATATCACATTTCTTATAATACATTTATTTAATCTGTTTTGCGTGGAGGGGAGTCATTACACTACTAAAGCAGTCATTTGGGACAAGAGTTTAACTTTAAAAATATTTTACAACCCAAAGACATTTAACTTTAATGGTTGCTTTATGACATATCTATATTTAGACTGAAAACAAAATTCTCTCTGGGAAGAAGAGAAGGGTAAGGAAAGATATTTGAAGAACTCAACAGGGTTGCTGATGGATTTTAAGAACATAAATGACTAATATTTAATTTCAATTCATTTGCATTCCTAGAATATAAAAACCTTTAGTAAGGTAAAAGCCGTTAACATGAGAAAAGGCCTTGGATGAATATTTGATAAAAATAATAGAGAAGGGAAGAAGTCTCACTATGTTCACTCTCAGGACAGAGGTCCTGACCCTCTCAGACCCTTGCCAGAGAAAGACTGAAGCCTGAGAATTCTGTGGAAGTAGGCAGTAGGAGTCAGAGGTGATCATGAGGACCTGTGCACTAGTGGGAATTTGAACCAGTTCTAAGAAGGACATTGTACTTTCCTCAATATACGACAGCTGGATTTGAGCTCATCTTACCTAGATTTTTAAGGAACAAAAAGAGAATTTCATCTACGATACATTAATGTGTGGCCAAAACATCAGTATCCCAACAAACACACTCAAATATTAATAGTAAAACAAAGGAAATAAATATTCTTTTTTGATTTTTTTATTGATGCCACTGCAGAAAGCATCACAGATGTTTTTAGGGTATCTGCTAAGCTGTTAAAGAATATGATCCCGTGGAACACCCCTGAGAGAATTGCCTTCTCTTTGGTACAAAAATATTCTTATGTTCTATTTTTTTAAATCTCCCACTAGGTGAAGTTGGTGTAGAATATCAAAACAGGTTTTTAGTTCTGGCAATTTAAATTATTCTCTTTTGTGTTGTCAACAAAGATGATGTATTCACACTAAATGAAAAACACTATTTCCATTTTCCTACATATATGAGAGACTTATTGTTAAAGATGAACATAATTATATAATGATAAAAATAATTAGATATGTCCAATCAAAAATAAACTTCCATATTATTTTCAATGATGTGTTATTTAATTCCTGCTTCTGAGATATTTCTAAGAGTTATTTAAAACATTTAAGTTGATAATATATTTTACTTGATGCCCTGTGGTTTTTATTAATGTTGGGGTTGAAAACCATAAAAACCCGATAAACATAATAATTTCATATTTTTAACTTTCATATATTGAGCAACTTTTAGTCATAAAAGTATAATTTTAAACTACAGAAGTATTACTTGCACATATAACTTGGCTATTTAAAAAAGTTAAAAGTGCATCTCACCTGAAGACATTTATACTTTAGTTGAGGATATAAAACCCACAAATAATACATCAAAATATGCTAAATAAGGGTATATATGCTACCCTTTTTGAGAGCTATTGAGAGATTTTTATTGATACCTAATAATTGGACATATTTGTGGGGTGCATGTGATATGTTGCTACATGCATACAATGTGTAATGATCAAATCAGGGTAATTGAGATATCCAGCACCTCAAACATTTATCATATTTTTGCATTGAGAACATTCCAAATCTTCTCTTCTAGCTATTTTGAAATATACAAAAAATTATTTATAACTATAGTCACCTTTCTGTGCTATTGAACACTAGAACTTATTTTTCCTATCTAACTGTATTTTTGTACTCACTTACCAACCTCTCTCATCCCACCCTCCTCCCTCTCCTTCCCAGCCTCTGGTAACCATCATTGTACTTCCATGGATCAACTTCTTTAGCTCACACATATGAGTGAGAAATGTAATATTTGTCTTTCTGTGTCTGGTTTATTTCACTTATATCCACCAGGCTCATCCATGTTTCTTCAAATGACAGGATTTAATTCTCTTTTATGGCTTAATAATATCCCACTGTGTGTATATATTGTATATATACCACATTGCCTTTATCCATTCATCCACTGATGAAAACTTAGGCTGATTCCGTATCTTGACTATTGTGAATAGTGCTGCTATAAACATAGGAGTGCAGATATTTCTTCAATGTATTGATTTCCATTATTTTGGATATACACCCAGCAGTGGGAATGCTGAATCTCATGTGGTAGATCCATTTTTAAGATTTTTGAGGACCCTCAATATGCTATTCTGTAATGACCATACTAATTTACATTCCCACCAACACTATATGAGAGTTACCATTTCCCTGCATCTCTGTCAGCATTTATTTTTATGTATATATATATATATGTATATATATATATATATACATAAAATATATATTCCATATATATATGGAATAGCCATTTTAACTGGGGTGAGATACCTCATTGTCATTTGGATTTGCATTTCCCTAATGGTTAGTAATATTGAGCATTTTTCATATACAATATTGAGATATTGATGTAAAAAAATGAAGCTTAGAAAATGTATAAAGATTCAAGTCAGAGAAAACATTGCCAATGGTTTGATTTCAACTTCATTAAAGTTGATTCTAACATAATAGAACACGAGAATCTCAAAGAGATAGTTTCCTGAGAGTTACTGAAACACTCGATCCTTCAGTGAAAACATTCTGCTTCTTGGACCTATTGTGTAGTGTGTTGCACCCCAGGCCTAAATATTACCTTCAAATCGGAGTTTTTGTAAGAGGCATTTTGCCCACATTGGGTACTCAAATGCTGATTCTGATTGTCAGATAGGGTCCACCCAGTCCAGATATTTGTTCTTCAGAAATTCATGACTAGATTCGTTTATGTGAAACTTACCAAAGCAGCAAAAGATTTATTGTGACTGTCTGTTCCCTTCCTTCCCTGTTCTTCTCCTGATCCCATTACCTCCTCCAACAATTAAATTGATAATTTACTTTACTTAAGTGTGTACTCAGTGACGATGTACAATGATTTCTGATTCCAAATTTTCCATTTTTGGTCATTAAGCAATGGATCCTATCCCTTTACAAGTGAGGCTGATTAATCTATATGCTTTTAGCTGTTCTTTTCAAATGTCAGCTCCAAAAAGACGATTTAAATTTCCTTGAGGATCCTTATTTCTCATGCTTAGCTTTTCTTTATAAACATATTCAAAGTTAAGGCATTGAGTGTTGAATCTTTTTCAAATTGTTTCAATTGGAGACTTTATTTTGTGTAATGGTCCCATCAAAATATTGTCCATAGTGGGATAATATAATGATTAAGAGCATTGCTTCTGGGGCTAAAATGTCTGAATCCGAATGCCAACTCTTCCACTCACTAGCTGGATTAATAGCTATGTAACCGTGAGCAGGGCGTTTAGCCTTCCAGCACTTCAGTTCCTTCTATCAAACGGAATTGAAATAGTACCTACCTCATAGGTTTGTGGTGAGATAGAAAATAAGTAATACAACACTGTCTGGCACATAGTAAAAGTTCAATAAGTTAATGGAGCTGTTTTTGTTTTTATGATTATGGGATAAAGTTTTCTGTGTCTTGACCCCAAATGGTCTGTTTTTGTTAATACCATTTGTCTTTTATTATTCCTCCCTGGCTGCTGCAATATCGACATGGACCTTTATTTTTCCAGATGCTATGATAAAATTTTTAGATCCCATTAGCTGAAAGGATCCTTTCCTACCCAGAGTCCAAACTCAAAATAGACCTCGGGTGACTCTCCATGCCTAGATATGGTTCCATGTACCTACTATGGTAGCTTCGGTTTTTGCTATTTCATCTCTTCGTGCCCAATATTCTGGGGACATATCTGAAACTCTAGATAGGACGAAAGAGCATAAACCCTCCAGCCTAACTGCAGAGAAAACCATAGCACCCTATCTGAGAATTAAGGATTTTACTTGTACCCCACACCCCCAGCATCACTACCTCCTGAGCCATAAAAAAATTAGATAAAGTTCTAATTTATTCGAAACTTCCAAAGCATGCATTAACCAAGAGCTGTTTAAATACTCTTGGAAAACTATTTTTAAAAAAGCATACTCACCCATGAAAAATGCCACAAGGTTTCTTTCTTGCTCTTCAATACCTTGAAAGAGTATTCTGGACCATGGAAAGGGATATGTCCTTGCAGCTGACCTACTCTTCTTACCACACTGGTACTGATGCTCATAGCAATGATGTTTCAGCTTTGCCCAGAAACATTAGCACTTCCACCTTGTTTGGAGCCTAAGTAAGGCTATTTAACCTGCAACCTTCCACAGTCAATAAGGTTACATGGTTGATTAATTTGACAACAAGGGCCCACACTCCAGTAAAGTATACTTATTTATTTCTGGAAATGAAGACAACCACAAGAAATTTTCTAAAACCCATCTACAGTGTTTGCCTCATGATCTTAATCATTTTACAATGTATAAATATATTAAAAGATCACATTTTACACTGTAAATATATGCAATTTGTCAATCATACATTAATAAAATTTGAAAATTTTTTAAAAAATGGAGAATGTAATGTTTCAACAAATACTAGATATTGAACAAGATCATCATCTGAAATCAATACTCCCCCCCTGTATTTTTTTCAACCTGCTTGATCAGCTTGAGTCAGCTATGATTTGTATCAGTTGAAACTCCAGGACAGGGTTAGAGGGTAAGAGAGAGGAGAGGAAGTGTCATACCTCTCAGTCAACATCCTCAAGAAAAATGTTTTTAAAGTATGCATGAAAGATTGTATTTTCAGATCCTCATGATAATTTTGAGTACAGTTGACCCTTGAACAACACAGGTTTGAACTACTTGGGTCCACTTTTTGCCAATAAAAACACTGGAAAAAATTTTTTAGAGATTTACAATTTGAAAAAAATCATAGATGAACCACATAGCCTAGAAATACCAAAAAAAAAAAAAATTAATAAAAATATATGTAACGAATGCATAAAATGTATGTAGATACTAGTATATTTGTGTGTTAATTGACTGTTTATGTTATTGATTAGGCTTACATTCAACAGTAGGCTGTCAATAATTAAATGTGGGGAAATCAAAAGGTATGCATAGATTTTTCCATTGCATGGGGGTTCAGTGCACCTAATCCCTACATTGTTCAAGGGTCAACTGTATTTGGTAACATGTTTGAATAAAGGTTAATATATTTATATGTGGATGAAAAATATAACTTGTAAGCATTGCAAATAATTGGCAAAAGGAAGGCTTATTCAATAAATAATTTGCAGACATTTTATTGTCCCTCTACAGTGGCAAAGATGTTGGTGGTAGTAGTGATGAATTCTTACCTTATACCATTCAACAAATGAATTACAAACGGATTCAAGACCTAAATGTAATAAATAAAGTCTTGAGATATTCAGATGAAAGTAAAGTTTAATAATCATTGTTTTATGTTGTTTATTCTAGAAAACATTAGAATAAACATTTACAAGGTAACATACTTACAGATAATTAAAAATAAAAGTATTTGAAACAATACAATAAAACTAAAATTAAAAGCAAATGCTGCTCAGAGAAAAACTATTTGTAACACATACCAGAGACAGTGACAAACCTTATTATACAAGAAGGTAAATATTTTCAATCTATAAAGAACTCTTATAAGTCAGCAAGAAAGAAACATACAATAGAAAAATGGGACAACAGACAAATAGGTCACAGAGAAGAACACAAATGAGCAGTGTATAGACAGAAAACTTCAATTTTGATGTTAAAAAGTAAGTCCCAATCAAATCATAAAAGGCTTATAAATAATAATGATACCCTGTTCCTATGGAAAAGTGAGTACTTTTGTCCACTGCTAGTGAATATCTTAAGATAATCTATCTTTGGTGGGTGGGAACCAGTAAATATCAAAAGCCTTAGATACATGTAATCCTTTGACACAGAAATTCTGTTGAATTTTTCTAAAGGAAATAATCAAATATAGTACACGTTTATATGTAGGATGGTAATTATTTGTATAATAAAATAACCAAAAGCTCCACAATTTAAAACCGGAAAAACATATATGTATATGTGTATGTTTATGTGTATACATGCATATGGATATGTTATGACATTCATATAATAAAAATAATATGTGACTGTTTAAAATCATATTGATGGAGAATATTTGACAATAAAAAAGATGCCATAATATATTTAAGTGATGAACAAAGGCAATACATTTTATGTGTTGTCATATTATTCTAAAAGTTGATAATGGTATATGGATGATAATATTGCAAGTAACTTATTTTATTTTATTTTTGACTTTCATGCATATTCCATTTTTCCCACAGTTACCATGTACTTATTTTAATCTGGAAATAATTATTTTTAGCAAAGAGGCAAAAAAACCTACATTTGAATTTATTAGTGTGGATCATTTTGGCTCTATCTTAGAATCACCAGGGGAGCATTAAAAAAATTCTGAGGCCTACTCTAAGTTTCTGAATCAAAATGTGTTTTGGTTTTTGTTTTGTTACTGTTGACATTTTTTATTAATAACATGGTTCTCAAGTCATTCTGAAGTGGCCAGACCAGTATCAGTCCACAAACTAGCATTTCTGTACAACTGCCCTTGAGGAAAATAATGCTAACTCCTCAGGATTTTTTTGAGAATGAAGTGAAATGATGTGAGTTGTCCAAGAATGATAGATGACTAACACAGTTATGGGCCTATTCCCCAGGACACTGACCTCCAAGAGGGTCTACTTCTTTTGGAAAAGACAGCTTGTAAGCAGTTCAGTGGGAGTGCTGTGTCCCTCTAGCATTTCTTCTTTCCCTTCTTGTGGTAACAAAGCCCAGCTCCTTGACCACAGTGGGGGCCTGTGACCAGGTCTGGGAAAGCCCCGGTCTCCTATCTCCCTAGTGGTCCAAGGAGTGGACCAGACTTTGACCAATCAATCATTACCAAGGATTTTTCTGGCCATGGCCAGCAAATTGTAAAATAAGCCTATGCTATCCCAGTTTTCCTTGTCCATAAAATGGCACTATTATTCCCCCTCCAAGATCAGAGTATGAATTTCTTTGCTTATACCCTTAATTCAATCCATCAGCAAGTCCCATTGGCTTTATTTTGCAATGCACCCAAAATCTGCTCACTTCTCCGGGTCTCCAATTTACCACTGTAGTTTTGGGCAACGGTGCCACTCAGTGATTAATTGTCTTTTTGCTCCACTCTTGTCTTGTTAAAAGCCATTGTTGTCCACAAATTTATTTTTAAAATATAAAACAAATCATGTAATTCCTTAGCTCAAAATTCTCCAATGAAATGACATTACATTTAGAATAGTATCCATACTTCTGTGGCCTGACAAGCCTCTACTTGGTTTACCCCTTGCCTGTCTCCCTAAATTCATCCACCAATTCCTCCCTCACTCTCTTGATTCTAGCCTTGCTGTTCCTTGAACATGGCAAGTTTTCCCTGTCTTTGTTTTTGTTCTGTCCTCTGCCTTAACTGCTCATCACCCAGACTTACAAATGACTCTTTCCCATATTTTTTTTTTTCAAGTTTAACTTAAATATCACTTCCTCAGGGGTAACTTTCTTGAGCTCCCAATGAAAATAATTCCTCCCTCCCATTACCTGCCACTCCCCACCAACCTCTGTCCTCTGTTCTTGATTTTTTAATTCACAGAACTTAGCACCACCTCATACATCCATTACATGTTCATTGTTTGACACTTACAAAATGGAAGCTCAACAGGGCAGGGAACTTTTTTGTCTTGTTTGCTGGTTGCACCCTGTATATACACATAGCTGAAGATCATTATTTGTACAGTGAATTAGATCACCACTATGCGGATAAAGTCAAGCTGCAGAAGGACAGACCGAAGCTACCAAGCTGAGGGTGAGAACTGATAGAACTTTTGTTCCCAGACTCATCCCAGTTAGTTCTACTCTTTCCCTTTTCAGCCCTTGATTAGTTGAACAAAAACAAAAGTCCTCTTTTTCTCTTTAGTTAGTTCGAATATGATTTCTGTCACTTGGAACTCCATACAGCATGGACATCCCACCTCCGGATGCACCATGGGCCACCGTTATTGTCAATATAATCAAAGACCTTTTCCTCCCCTATTGAGTACTTTGTTCATTGTGTGATTGTGTATTCCCCTCAACTGCTGCCTGAACAACTCAGCCTCAGCTGCTTCTTACCCTTTGTGACCTTTCCCTTACCCTTCCAGATTTGCAGATCATTTTGGAGTTGTGAAGGAAATTCTAATCTTTCAAAATCGATTTTTCCCAGTTTCTATCTCTCATACACTAAGCAAATAATGTATGAACCACGTTCTGTACTAATAACCTTAATCCCTATGCAATTTTAAAGCCAACTCAGATCCACTTATCCCCACCCCTGAATTTGTTTCTTCAAATGTTCACTTGAAGCTGCCACTTATTCCTGAATTCCAAGCAAAGATGATGACTTCACAGAGCTCCGTACACATTGAGCACATGAAACTACTCCTGTAACAACATAAGGCAGCATCAACAGGCAGGGAGCTGTGTCAATGTTAGGTCTCGGTGGAGGGAAAACAGGTGACAAGGCAGGTAGAGCAAGTGGTTAAATGTGGAGAGTGGGAACTAATCAGAATGCAGAAAAGAAACTGCAGTATCAGATATTTGTGACCAGGACTTTTTCTTGGAGGGAGCTTGTGCAGTGAAGAGTTCCTAGTGACCTTAACTGACCTGGAACATATTACCATCTAATTAGCATTATGGTTTTGATCCCCCACCCCAGTAGGTTTTGCGTGAAGGATTCTGGGAAGAGGCATGCATAGAAAGGAAACTGTTATGTAACTTGTTATATAACCCCCAACCTGTCAATCACCCAAAGGCAGGAAAAGCAACCAATCCCACCCAGGAGAGAGGTGGGACAAACTAGTGAACATATAAAAGACAATGTATGCTAAGACCTCAGGGTCTTCTCCTCTTGTGGAGAATGACCCGTCTCTCCCTCTGAGACATACTATTGCTTTGCAATAAACACTGCGTGTGTGATTGCTTTGTATTTAGGATTGCTCTGTCGTGAGTCGGACTTGGTACCAGTGCTCATTCCTGACACTGGGAACCAAGGACCAGGGAACATTGACGCAGACCTAGCATCAGAGACCAGCTGCCAGAATTCTTCCCCAAACCCGAGGGAGCAAACAGGTTTAATGGTAGGTTTCTCAACTAAAACACAACTATTGTCATTTTGAGTTGAATATTCAATATACAGGAACTGTCCTGTGCATTGTATGATGTTTAGCAGCATTCCTGGCCTCTATCCACTAAGAAGCCAAAAGTGCCACCCCAGAGTGACAACCAAAAATATCTCCAGGTTTCGACAACTGACCCACTGGAATGTGTGTGTTGAAAGAAATATTGAGCCCAGTTGAGAATCACTGGTGTTCAGAAAAATAACTTGTCTAATAACTCTAAAAATCAATTCTTTTCAGTAGATATACTATTATCTGCTCAAAATAGGCAGGAGGAGGTCCTGAGTAGGTGAGGGTACTACCTCTTCCTTAGACTTGGAACAGTCTTCACAGGTCCTGGCCTTTATGGCTCTGTAAGAGTCTATTAGGAGTAAAACTGGTAAGTGAATGTGATCTCTTCATAGATTTGAATTTTGAAAAGGGATCTTTATCTTTAGAGCCCCATTACTTTTACAGGTAAGGTTAAACTCTACTTACAATGGCTTTTGTGATAAAACTCAGTCACCCCTGTCAAAGCTAAATTCCTGCTATTCCCTTACATGTGTCCTATGCCTAACCATATCATTTTTTTTATTTTATGGAAAAAAATTCCTTATATCTTCATTTCATTCATACATGCTATTCTCTCTGCCTAAAATACTCTTCCCAACCTTCCATATTTTCTTTGACATATTACTTTATACCATTGAAAAACTTTCCTTAATTCCTATTCCTCCATGACACTCCCCCTTCCAGGCCTGTAGGTTTGTCTCATCTCTGATTCCCTATCCATTAATGCTTATTCTGTCTGATAAATGTCAGTGGGTTTCTTACCCATCTCCCATTAGGTACTCCAGGGCCATATCTTTTTACTTAGGCATACCTAAGTTTTGTGGGTCCTGAAGTTTATACAATCTGGAATGCCCTCTTCATAAAAATAACATAAAATCACTAATATTAATATAACATTAAGTATATTTTGAATTAAGAAAGAAATCATAACAAATGCCTGGAACTTTAAAGATTCAGACTCCTTTTTTTCCTAAGACCTCTTTTAGTCAATTTACCAGAAATGCTTATATAGAAATATTTCCTCATAGAAACCTGACTTTCTCTACCATCTAGAACACTCTGCATCTATGGTCTCTCACAGCAACTCGTGCAACTGAGGGTCCCCAGAGCTTAAGATTCATTACCTTTATGGCAAATCTGTCTTTTAAAAATTTATCTCTGTATTTCTAATACCTAATACAATGATGGAACTGTAGAAAGTGCTTAATACTTGCTTAACAAGTGTTAATGATGACAATGTTGAATTTTATCTGAAAGTTAAGAAATTCTGTCACCATTTTGTGTTCCAGAAAAAGACTTATTGCAAAGAACCACCTTTCCCCATATGACTTAGGTAAGACTCATGGATATCTCTCTTGTTTACCTTTGGCAAGACCAGACACAGACCCTCCAAATTACCATTCTTTGCCTCAGAAATTACTAACTGAGCTGCTTGTCCCCACTGACCAATTGGAACAAAATGACTGTTAACAAAACTTTGGTTAAGCTTCTTTCCTTCCTCCAGACCCCTGAACCTTGGCTCACCTCCAGCCAGAGCCGGAGTACAGCCCCTCCTAAGAATAGACTAGGCTGGCCTCAGGATAAGACACCCCCCACCTACTGTCCTATCATACCATGCTTTCATCCTTCTTCCCCACACCTGGTTCTTTCTAGCTTTGTTCACTCCTTTCTTCAGCAGTCTGCAGATCTTATGGTCACATCCTTCTCCCTTTCCTCAGCCTTGGAAGAAGTCTCTTGCCACAGACTTTCAAATAAAGTCTCTCCTTACTAAGTCTGGATTTGCTTTTTATTTGACAGTGGAAATACTGAAAAAAAAATAAATGAGTATGAATGAGTGTGAACCGCCAAACAACCAGCTTTCTTTGTACCTCTTTGTCATGAGGTTGCAATGATAATGCTATTGCTCTCTTTCTGAGCCTATGTGTGGACTGTTTTTTGACCTCTGTTCCTTTTGCCTGCTGCAATCCACTTCTTTGCCAGCCATTACTATAACCTTAATCTGTCAATATTGTCAAACAGTTCTGACCTCTACCTTCATTTTGGCTTAAATCCCACCTTTGTCATGATTCAGTCTAGATCCTAATCCATTCAGACTTTTTCCTGGCTTAGTTCCCAAGAAAACCTGACCCCAGTTCTGTAATTAAAATTGAAAATGCAAGTTATCTTTGAAAAGGCCTAATAGATACCAACTGCAAAAAGTTAGGGAAAGGCCATTCCACACACAAACAATTGCATGAAACATCTTAGAGGCAGGAATTGGAAATTCATGCCTTAGGACAATAAATTTAGCTTAGTTTTAAATTGGTAGAATAATGAGAGAAGGTTGGATATATTTAGGTATTAGCCTTAACGGTAGACAGAAGTTATTAAACTGATATAAAAGACTAAAATAGTGAAGTGGTAAAGATGCTTGAGCATGATAGTGACATATGAAACTGTTTAGGATATTAGGTTTAATGGAGGTAAGAAGAAATTGAAAAGCGGGGGGCGAGGGGTGGGGTACAAAATACAGACTGAGGAAATAATGCTGCCAGTAGGTGATGAGGGTTCCAATTTACAGGGTTGCAGTAAAAAAGAAGCATTTTAGGAATGGGTATTGATTGGGATGAAGATTAGGAGCACTGTTTTTTATGTGTGAAATTTTAGATATTGGCAAAATGCATAAACAGAACTATCCTATAGCGAATGAAAAAGTGTTGGAACTATAATTTGGGAGATATTTGTGTTCTTTCCTTCAAAATCTTTGAAGGATTCCTGTGATTCTTAAAAAGAAATTCTGGAGCACAGTATACTTTTGCAGTACAATGTGTTTTCTATATTTGGAGTAAAAATTGTAATATTTTCCCTCCTTTATAAGATACGTTAATTGAATTCTCAGCTGATTTTATAACTTCATGTTAATGGTAGAATGCAGACGGGCATATTTAAAATTTTAACTGTTTTGAACATTTAAGTATGGTTAATATTTAAGAACATTAAGTATATACTTTTGAACTTATTCTTTCATTTGTTGTAAGTATTATGTTAAAGAGAAATGGGCAGATAATGAAAATTCTGTATTGGTACCCGACATAGGCGCAGGGAATATAAAAATGCGATTAGGATAATGTTAAATTATAAGGTCATTTTTACAATCATTACTTTATAGATTAACAAACACAAACTTCATCAGGCATTAAAATCCATTATTTCAGATAAGGAACAATGATTTATAAGAGCCAAGTGGCAAATTTAACACAACCTCACATTTTAATAAAAGTGTTACAAAGTTTTAGTTATTAAAAATTCAAAAAGGTTAACATTTTAGATATAAAAAGAGCAAGGCACCAATCGATTTAATGGGAGATAAAGGGTAAAGCATACAATGCTCACACTTTAAAAATCCAATTATTCCTATTACTGCACATACATTAGGCAGTCATATTTTAGTGCTATCCCATGCCGCACTTGTCTTGCTGCCCCTTATCAAGTCTCCTGTTTGCATTTTAATTGACTTGAGGAAAAGCAAAGAGAAAAAGAAAAGGAAGTTGTAAAATTAAAGAAAGGGCTCTGCATATTTGAAATCACATAAGTGACCCTTTCTATGTTATGCCAATGCATTAAATACCATTCTGCTGCAAAAGTCAGATCCCCATCTGTCTTGCTAGTTTTCAATTGTCGCTCCAAACCTGAATACATTATTTTATGAAAGTTTATGTTACCATTCTTAAGAGTACTTAGTAAACACAAGAATCATAGTAGACTTACTTGAAAACGCCCACGAGGCCACACACGCTTTCCACATGCTAAAAGAATAGGCCACAGTTTTTGGGGGGTATGTTTCACAACTATTTAATGTCTATAAACTTCTGTTTCCTCATCTGAAAATGGTGGTGGTGAGAGCTACTTTATAAGGAGACTGTGAGAATGAAGGAAAAGTTAATGCCTGGGCGTGCCTGATGAGGTGCCAAGTAGCTTCTCTGGTGTTTTGTTTGAACCTCTGCAATGCTTCCCTAGCGGATTCTGTGGCAGTGGTTCTCGACCTTCTGTCTCCACGTCTTTTCATACTCAAAAATGTTATTGAGGACCCCAAAGAGCTTTGCTGATTTCAATTATATCTTTTGATACTTACTATATTTTACATTAAAATATATATTTATTTATTTAAAATAAGTATAATAAACTCATATCTTAGCATAAACATTTTATTTTATGAAAATCTATATTACAAAACAAAAAGAAAATAAAGGAGAATATTAGCATTGTTTTACATTTTTCAGATCTCTTTAATGTACAGCATGAGATACCTAAATTCTCATATCTGCTACTGTAGCCAGTTTTTTGTGATATGTTGTTTTGGTTGAAGAGTACAAAAAAAATCCAGCTTCATGAAGATCTGTGATAGGAAAAGGGAAGACCTAGCTAGATGTCTCCCTTAAATGGTTCAAGGAACCCCCAGAAGTCCTGAAACCACACTTTGAGAATTGCTGTTCTGGGGAATATAAGTAATAAGGAGAAGAGCAGAGACTATTTCCAGCATTGGCTTCATGCCAAATCCGGGGAAAATTGACAGGAAAATACTGGAGACCTAGGGACCTACCTTTTGCCTTCAGGCTGTCTTTAATCTGTTTGTCCATTGTTCTGCTCCACTCTGCCTTAACCTCCCCCTGGCAACCTCCCATTCCTGCCAAGATCAGAACTCTGTCCTGCACATTGGATAAAGAAGCTGGGAAGAAAGGATAAGAGCTATTTGTATGATAACACTGTCATACTGTGGAGGTTTTACTATACTACATTTGGGGGAGGGGAATGTGGTTTGATTTATTATTAAATACTGTGGATCCTCGATATATACAGATATAACATTTGCAGTTTCACAAGTGACAATGAGATGCATGACATGTAATCATGTGTAACTTTGTTAAGGCATGAGTTTGGAACAGGCTGCAAGGATCGTGTGTGAGGGTGAGTGAGTCATCGACAAGTGGGCTTAGCTGGTCCCCAGCACTTCCATCCCGGCGTAATATATCAGCGGCCACTCTTCTTGTGTGAATTTTTCCTACAGCAATTAAAGTCATGTTGGAAGTCTTGGGATTTGGGATAGTGTTGTTTTGTGAAAAATGGCTCTGGGAAATTAAAAATCCAACTAGCAGCCTTGGTAATGGAAACAAAGAGAAAGTGCAGCTGTGGTGCTTGTTAAAAAATAACCATATTTTATTTTGGTCTAATATTTATGAAACAATTAAGGATTCAAAGGTATCACTTAAATTTAAGCTTTATTACCTTTTATGAAGGTAATTAGATTTAATTGTGGTATTCACAAATTTTGGCATTTGGAAATGTCAGGAGTCTCCTATATTAAATCAATGTTTAAATTCAATATTAGAATAATCAGTGCTGTTGATTCTCAGTTTTGTATTATTTATAATGGGTAGTATTTATAAAAGCTTTACAAAGTAAAACAGAAACAACTTATCAAATAGGGATTGTTTTTTCTTCTTATGTGGAATTTTATGTACTATCTGTATGTTAAGATGATCTATGAAGGGCTGTATTTAAAAGGCTTAAAACAATTGCCTAGCATATATAAACTGCTATGTAAGTGTTATTTTTATATTTCCTTACAAATACCAATCAAAAAGAAAAAAACGTGATTATTTATTGAGTGCTTGTTCTGTGCCAGTTACCTTTTTAGGCATTAGAGACAGAGTGCCTAGAATAGAACTGGATAGTGTATGCTACACAGCACAGTATTTTATTCTATAAAAGTCTTCAAATTCTTAGAAAATTTCCCTTCTAGTTTCCCTCTGTCTATAACTTACATGAAGTTGCTTTCACTGAAATAAATTATTGTATGTGACAAGCCCCCAGATGTTTATTTTCATCTGAAATGCTAAGCCATCTACTCCTTTAGTTGCTATTAAGTGATGACGGAAACTTAATATAAAACTTATTAATAAATATAATAGACATGAATAAAGATAATTTATCAAAACCTATTGACAGTTTCATCCTCTAAAGAAACATTATATTTTAACTTTTTTGCTTATTGATTTTCTTTCATTTCTGATAGTTGATTTTTCTAAGTTTTACCTATATAGATGAAAACACTAAATACATCAATATATTAACATTAATAGAATATAAGATATAGAATATTATGTTTAAAAATGGAAGACTGTAAATATATTATACCAAGTTTAGTTTAAACTTTATTATTATCAGTAACTATTTAAACTATCTTATAAGAAAGTTTACAATTTTAGAAAGCCTAGACTCCTTGATCCAGATGGTCTTATATTGAAGCTGCTTAAAATATTTACCCAGAAACTCAGCCTTGTCTCTTACGCCATCCACAGCCATCTAGAAACTATTTTGGAGATTATAAAGGTACTGTCTGCTCAAAGCACGGAAATGCTGAATGTTTGGCTTATCTCAGTTGCATTTAAATTTCTTAATTTTTAATCAGATTTGTTATGTAACCTGAAATTTGTCACTACTTTTCTCAGATTCTCCCTTTACACCTCTCACATCCAATCAGAATTAAACACTCCTATGTTCTGATGATACTTTGTACATACCACTATTATGGAATTTGTTATAGTTGAATATGCTAAAACTGTATGGCAAATTCCAGGGAACCAAAGGCTTCTGTTAGGTGTCTTTAATGCTTCAGGTAGTGCCAGGGAAATACTAAACCCTCAACAAATGTTTGTAGGGATCAATGAATTAGTCTTCAAGTGGCCTTTTTACTTAAAAGCATAATAAAATTAACATGGTAAAAAAGATGTCATATGTCATGTGGTGGAAGTGTTTTATTTTCTATCCTTTATCTTCTTCATTTTTGGGGGGAATACTCCTACTGCATTCTTTTCCCATACAGTTAAAAGAGAATGACTCCAATTCACTACTTTAGGAGTGGGCCTGCCTATGATTCAGGACTTTTGGAGTTTCTTCTTCACCCAATTCCCCAATTATGAGAGCCAATATATTCCTTTATTTTGCTTTAGCTAATTCTAGCTGGGTGTCACACACATTCAATAGCACACTGGCTAAAACACTGTCTGCATTTTATAATTTCCCCATCAGAAATATTCATCAGGTTTAGGACTTTCTTAAAAACTACAGCTTGATGTGCATATGAAAATCTGTTTTATCACATCCTTTTCTACGGAAAGTTTTTAGCTCTCTCAACTAGTTTTATTTATTTTTCTTTTCACAATGTATCAAATATTTTGAGCAGAACCAGTTATTTCTAAACATGATTTTATAGAATGATACTTTCTTTGTAACTTGTCTCATTTCTTCCTTGAGTGTCTAATATTTGAGGATATTTTCCCCTTCATTCTTTTTTCATGCTTAACATTTGTCTTAATTTTTTCCAATGATTTTCTTCAGCCTGTTTTTCTTACTCAAGATAAATAAAGACAAAGGCACATCCATATCATATTTTGGCAATATTTATCTTAAAAAAAACCCCACGCAATGGTTAAAAGTAAGATATCCCACTGTATGTCATGGATATCAGTAATGGTTTATCTTTCTCTTTTAACTCTTTTTATTAAAAGAGAGAAACCGCTAAAGGGTAAATATTTGTTTCTTTTGAATGCATTTCTTTAGCTTTTGATTCCTCCCTTATCCCTCAAAAAAAGAATAAAGTGACATTTTGATATTCCAGAGCATACAATGTGCATCCAAAAGTGGCTTTAGAACTCTTTATGCAGAGAAGAGTGCTAAAGAAAGAAAAATATTTCATATTTTCTTTGCTGTTTTCACTTTTAAATTACATTCTTGTTAGTGTACATTATTCTTATGTTTTGGTTTGTTTTTGATGAATGTAGTACTATGATTTTTTTTTTTAGAATGTTAGTTTGATTATAAAATTAGCCCAACGCTATTTAAGAACCTACTTAGGATTAGTAAAGTGCCGCTTGAAGAAAAAAATATATTAAAAGAATTGGGACATATCTGAATAATCATTTTAAAAATAAAATATATGTTTGTGCCTTATGACATCCATTTTCATTAAGAAGTGATATTGAATAAGACATGGTACAGCTATCTCTAACAGCTAATAGCTTTGATTATTTACTAGCTAAGACATTAATGTGTGTTGAGGAATTAGTTTCCTTGCAATCTTTAACATGATGTTGTAAAATGGCCTATGGAGACAGATATAGTCTAGGCATCTATACAAACCCTAGTTAATCTTTTTCAGTCAAATTATAACCTGAAATTTTAATCTCAAAAGGAAATTTTTACCACTCAATCTGTGAAACACAGGATTCAAGTAGATGTTTTTTGTTTTAAATAAACATTTTTTTTTTTGGTTTCCATTTCATGACATAGTTGCTTACCATGTAGAATACTTACTGTTGTTAATGTAATTATCACAAAAATTATCGGAAACCCTCATTTTTAGTCGAGTCCTGTGACTAACCCAGCTAAAACAAATATTTTCAGAGATCTACTCAGGATTATCTATCCAGGGATTTTATCTGTCCCACTGCACTTTATTTTTTTTAATTTTTAATTTTTTTTATTTCAGCATATTATGGGGGTACAAATGTTTAGGTTATATATATTGTCTTTGCCCCGCCTGAGTCAGAGCTTCAAGCATGTCCATCCCCCAGATGGTGCGCACCACACCCATTAGGTGTGAAAATGCCCATATCCACCTCCCCCCTCCCACCTGCTCGACATCCAATGAATGTTACTACTATATGTGCACTTAAGTGTTGGTCCGTTAAGTCTGTTAATACCAATTTGATGGTGAGTACATATGGTGCTTATTTTTCCATTCTTGTAATATTTCCCAGTGCACTTTAGAATTGACTGGGAATTCTATAATACACCCACTGTATATACCTCATAACAATTAAATACTAATCTTTGAAGGTGGGTCCTTGGATTATGCTTTCTCAAAATCTCTAGATAATTCTAAGGTGAAACCAAGGGGACATACTATTTATTTAAACCAAATGAATGTTCAGAATCGTATCATTTAATTTTTAGTCATTTGCCAAGAACTAGTTCCTTGACAAAGAAGATATTCACTTTGTATTGATGGATAATGTATAATTTCGATATGTCTAAAATATAATCACGTACCAAATACAAATTTATTTTATAATTAAGATTCTCTTTGCAATTTCCCAACCAATAAATAATACATAATTCATCTGAAAAACTTGGGAGTTAAATCAGAGGAAAGAGTTGCAAAACTAAGGGATTTCTGAGGAATGGCTGTACAAGTAATTACCCAGAGAACAGGGTGTTGTTTGCTTGCTTGTTGGATAAGAAAAATGGCTTTAGTTTTAAGGTGTCTTTTATAATCCTGAGAAATTTTAAGTTTTCAAAATGTTTTACTTGGTAAGAGTGAACAAGTTACTATTACAAACATTCATTCATTCAACAAATATTTATGAAGTACCTCATATGGGTAAGGCAACCTTCTAGGAACAGAGCATGCAGCAATGAAACAGAGTAGAACTGCCCCTGACCTCGTGGGGCTTACATTCTAGTGAGGGTTGTCATAATGGGGGCAGCAGCGGAGTCTAACAATAGGGAAATAAACTAATCAATGCATATGATGATGGATGCTGTTGAAACAAGAGGAGGTATGGATTACCGACAGGGAGGAATTTGACCATTTAAGAAATGGTCAGAGAAGGGCTCACTAATAAGGTAACATTTAAGCCATGCAGACAGACAGGACAGCAAAAACAAAAATCAGGGTTAAAGAATGTTCCCCACTGTTCAAGGGAAAGCAAGAGGTCCAATGTAGCTGCAAGACAATGAGATCATGATAGGACACATAACAGGCGATGTGGAAAAAGTGTGGGGATGGGCGGGGTAAAAGAGATAGGGCCAAATTTTCTAGGAACTTGCAGGGTATTTCAGGACTTTGTTTATTTTTACTGTTAGTAAAGTGGGAATTCATTGGATGGTCTTATATTTTAGGAGAACTGATCTGGCTTCTCCTAACACTACACTGTGGAAAATGAGGACGTAAGGAATCTATTCTGATAACCCAGGGTAGGAATGATACGGCCTTGAACCAGAGTGGAAGCAGGGAAGGCAGGGACCTGTGGTTGCATTCTGCATATATTTTGAAGCCATGAGAGACATGAGTACCAATATGTAAAATATTGAATTACTATCAACTTATGTGTTAAAGTTATCTTCATATATGTAAAATAGTTTTATTATTACTAAAATTATAACAATCACAAAGGATTCCTCACCCCCAGAAAAGACTAGACAATGTATCATGCATTTTTTATTGACCTCAAACATCAAAAAGAAGACAGGTAAAACTACTTTTGTAATTGTTCTGTGTGCAATCTATGTGCTGGCACATAAATACATTCTATTGTATCTGAAACAAGAAGTAGTACAATTAATCAAAGTGTATACCTAAACTATTGACACAGTTTTGCCATTTTAAGGGTAGTTTGTTTATGCCAGCACCGAAGAAGTCTAGAGAGCAAGTGGCAATGAAATCGCAAAAGGTGTTTTCCACAGCTTGTTGAGAATTGAATATTTTTCCTTGCAAGAAGTGGTCCAAAGCCTGGAAGAAGGGATAGTCAGTTGGCGCAAGGTCTGCTAAATGCGGCGGATGACAGAGTTTCCAAGTCCAGCCTCCATACTTTTAGCAGCATTGTTTTTGCGACATGTGGTCCTGCAAGAGAATTAGCCTGTCTCTATTGACCAATCTCAGCTGCTTAATCGAAAGCGTCCTCATCATTTTGTCCACCTGGTTGTAGCAGACATCCACTGTAATAGATCGACCAGGTTTCATGAAGCTTTAGTGGATAATATCAGTGCTGGACCACCAAATAGACACCATTAGCTTTTTTTCATGAATATTTTGTTTTGGACTGTGTTTTGGCACTTCATCTTTGTCCAACAATTGAGCTGAAAGCTTGAAATTTTCAAGAAGCCTCTATTTTTCATCACACATAACAATATGATGTAGAAATGGTTTGCCTTTATGTCATGACAGCAAAGAAAGGCAAGCTTCGAGACAATTTCTCTGCTGACGCTTATTTACTCCTTGCGGTACCCATCTGTCCAGCTTCTTTACCTTGCCAGTTTATTTCAAATGGTCCAATACTTTTGGAATAGTAACGTCAAACCTTGCAACCACGCATAGGTTGAGATGGATTCGCTTCCACTACAGCTTTCAGCTCATCATTATCCACCTTGGTCTCAGGTCGCCCACATGGCTCATTTTCAAAATTAAAATCACCGGAATGGAGCTTCTCAAACCATTGACATACTGTGTGTTCGTTAGCCACATCCTTCTCAAACACTTCGATGATATTTCGAGCTGTCTGAATTGCATTGGTTCCACGATGGAACTCATATTCAAAAATAGCACGAATTTTTGACTTATCCATGGTTGCACAAAAATTGCTCTAAAAAAATGTGAAAGATAATCACAAGCCAAAATATGTGTTTGAAAGACTGAGGATGTACCTTCACAATAGAAAAAAACAAAAAACAAGAACTGTGAAAGTGAAATGTCAGAGATACCAACTGTCAAACTTAGTACTTAAGGAAATCCGACATTTCATACTTAATGACCTAATAGTATCTGATTAAAAATAGAAACTGTTAATGAGATTAAATGTGGGGATTCGTTTCCTTCCAATCATTTAAACTGGCTATGTTATTGAAATCAAATTTATCAACAACATGCCTATGTAGACACTGAGAAGCAATTACAGTAAGTTATTATAATAACAGGATTCCTTACATTCGGGCCCTATAGGTCCAATACAGTCTAGTAGAACTTGCACTCTTTTCTTCCTGGGTAGGAAGTCACTCATTTCTTCCAGATTCTGACTACTTCTGGTAGAAAATCAGCAGTAGGACTTCAATCCTTATTAAATGTAGGCTGGAGACAGAATCTAAAAAGGATTTGATTTGCAAATCGCTGCATACCATACTACTCCCAACTTACTGGCTTAACGCATGAAATACTTACTATTTTGCACAAGTGTCCATGGATCTCAGCTATGCTTCTTCACTTGTCTGCATTTTGCTGGTGGGTTGGCAGGGGTTGGCTGGTCTAGGATAGTCTTAGCTAAGATGACTCAGCTCCGTGCCTTGGTTCTCTCATCCTGTTTGCCTTGGGGTTCTTCTCATGGTGACGGTGCAAGTCCCAGAGAGAAAGTCAACAAATGCACATATTTAAAAGTCTCTACTTGTGTCAAGTCTGATAACATCCTATTGACTAAACCAAATCACACAGCCAAGTCCAGATGGAGGAGTAGGGAAAAAAGTCTCTGATCATTTAATGAGAACTTCAAAATCGCAAATACCATAAAGGGCAAAGAAAACAAAGAGCCTCAAACACAAAAAGCATTACAATCACCATTTCTCTTTCATGTTAAAGACTATATAAAACACTTGCAAATGCTCTCCCCAAACTTTACCCTGGTAAATACTCTAATTAATAGCATCACTTAAGTTCTGTTTTGGGCACTTAGTTGAAGAATAAAAGATTACAAAGCATGAAATTCAAGGATTATTCATGTTAGTGTCAGGAAAAAGGAAAGACAATTTCTGTCTCAGATTTATTCCCTGGCTCTTAAAATGAATTTGATTTCTTTAAATTTAAGTAATCGGATCTTTGAAAGTTTCAGTCTACGCACTCCGATATCTTAAATTTTTTATCTTTTATAGATATCACATAACAAAATTGGCAATAAAGTATGAATAAAAATAATTCAGAGATAATTAAAATATAAAGGATATCTCAAAGGCCTAACAATGCACCAGCTTAGAGAATTAGTCCAGAAAATGTAAATAAGCCTAATATAGTGTTTTCCAGAAAGGTCTTTTAATATAAATTATTTTTTAAAAATTAATAATGAAATTCATATAAACTTTTTGCCTAAAAGTTGTTCAATTCTTTCTTCCTCCTGATGATTATTCCAATTAATTTATAGTAAAATAGTACCGATTATGGAAATTTTAGAGATTTCACATCTTCTTTATCCGACTATAAACCATTATCTGAGTAATTTTCTGCACCAATAATGTCAAAATTAATAAGCTAAAGTCAATACAATATTAGGAGCAGTTTCAATATTTACTGCCAAATATACCTAAAATATGTTTTAGGGCAAGATAGGAATAAATAAAAGCCAATGATATTAATAACTTATTTCATTATTCCCAAAAGCTACATATAACTTATCTCCTACCATTCTCACTTCAACTCCCTTCCTAGTCAGGACTGCAATATGTACTCACCCGTCTCCCAGAGACAAACATGTCAACTTTGCACAGTCCCTCTTTTTCTATATTAACTCTAATTGTTGCTGTAACAGCAGTAGACGCTCTCTGTGGTTCTCTGCTTTCTCCTTTCTGCCACAGATAGCCGCCATTTTGAAAATTCCACCTTCCCATTGAGTCACCAGGAATTTGTTCTATTAATAAAATTAGTTTCTTGTGTGTGTGTATTTAAATGCATATGCCTAAAACCTTTAATTTTCCTAACTTATTATCTTCTTTTCCTATAGACCAACCTTATTTATCATTATTTTATCCAGAGTAGCAGCTAAGAATAACAACTCATTTAGAGATGGAAGTCTGTATTAACCTTATTTCTTCATGCCTCTTGATGAGATTCTGTACTGTGACTATTTGTAAATATAAAAGCTGCTCCTTGAGACAGATGGTTATTTACAGTGTTTTCTCTATTATTCAGGATAAATTATTAACAAGAAAATAATTGAATATTGAATATGCCCTGGCAAAGAAATAATCTTTCACCAAGTCTGTCACACAGTATGCTGCAAGCATGCATTCCAATTAGTAGAGTGGGCCAAGTAGATTAATGTATCAAATTGTTTAAATTCATGATCCAAACCTACTTTTCTTAAGAACTTGGTCTAATTGTGAATCAATTACTATTCAAGTTTGTTAACTTTCTGCAAATTTCAACTATGTTTTATGACCCATGGATTTGAATCATAATTCAATATGTATTTTCACAAAAGCATTTTTATTTTTACCATTTTTATAGTATTATATCACAGCTGATAAAATAATTTATCATGTTAACTAACATATTAAAATATATGAGTATAAAATATTTTACCTCATTTTTATTAGTAATTTTTTTAAACAACTAAAGATTAGAGTAAAAAAGAACATAGCTGGGAGAGTAGAATTACTAAGATATTTGAATAGCATTGGATTATAATATCTGTAACAGAACACGCAAAACTGTTTAACCATTATATAACAACAATACTCTATATCAGTGGTTCTCAGTGTGTGGTCCCTGCATTGGCAGCATCTGTAGCACCTGGAAACGTGTCAGAAATGCAAACTCTTAGGCCCCCATCCCTCTCAGACCTAGCCATCAGTGTTCTGACCTCAAAGTGATTCTGATAAACACTAAAATTGGCCAACCACTTTCCTATAGAGTTCTTTATCTTTTCAAGCACTCTTGCAATCATAATAGCATTTAATCTACGTTAAAGGGGCAAAGTATTATTATAAATATTTAACGAATGAGGAAATAAAATTCTGGAAGATTAAGGTTGACTTTTTCAAAGTTCCACAGCTAAATTGATGGCAGAACCAGTATCTGATTTGACTTTCATTAACATTTGTCTGCCTTGTCTCCATTAACAAACTTTCGTAATTTTCATCTTATTTGGACAGAAAAATTAAATGAAAAGGAGAGTCTGAGTCAGGTACGACATTAATTTTGGCATGATGTTGAAAGGAGGACAATCAGTGCACTAGAATTCATTGAGCACATACTATAGGAGAATTCCCTGGTAGAATGAAGCCTGCAAAGTTTTATGTTCCATAGTTTCTGCCATGGATCTTTCTTTCGTTCTTTTAATGAATGTTATATCACTGACTGTGGTAGGTACAAGGGACACAACCATAAGCAAAAGAGTCCTGGCCCTTAAGGATCTTGTAGTCTACTGGAAGAAACTGGGAGAAACTGACCAAAAAAAAAAAAAAAAAAATAGGTAATTTCAATATAGAAAAAAAAATTCTGCAATATATAAAGGATGCTATGATGAGCATATAGGAGAAACATTTTTGGCTCTGAGTTTGAGGGAAGTGGAGATGGGTGGTTCAAAGACCACTTCCTGAAACATGTGATACCTAATCTTATAACAGAGTATGAGAGAAAAAAATCAGAACCTATAAAAAAGCTAAAGATATGAGAAAAAATAAATGGGCATGAATCTTTATTATCCTGTCATTCGTTATCTAAAGAAGGGTGCAAATAGTTTTAAGTTTCATTATTTTGAAGGACTGTTGTTGATAGATGTATTTGAAATACAGAAAAAGGTTTTGAATTGAGGTTTTTTTCCTTGGAATACAATTTAAATATTTTACAGCATAAACATTAAGCATAATTTCATTCTGTTTTAAAACACTCTGTAACTTGGAAGACTAAAAACAAAAATAATAGTACAATGCTTATTTTATATTTGAAGGAATAAGATACAAAAGGTGATGATGAGACTAGAAAATATTTACACAGTCAATGCAAAAGTTGGAGACCACATTGAACATATTGTGGAATAAATTATAGTAAAAACTCTATAATCCATGTAACCTTCTGGTCTGCTACAGAGTTTGCATAGTATTAAGAAATTAAGGAAAATATATCTTTTCATAACAATCTTAGTTAAGAGCAGCATAGTAATGTTGAACAATTTCATTTTTGCAGATTCAACCTCATATTGAGTTTTCTCTTACCTTCCAGCATTATGTATGATGAATATTAAAAAAACCAGGCAAACATTTAATGTATTGGAGCAGATGGAGAAAAAAAATAGCTGAATCAGGATAATTTCCCTAAATTTTTAGTATATGAGGCAAGGAAAATGAAGATTTAACATGTAGCAGCCTTTTCATTTTAATTATTCCACAACCGTGAACTCATGGTAATTAGAGTAGTTTGTATATTAAATTATATTGTTTGGCATTATTGTTACCTGATTCTGGATAATATTTATATCAGCTAACTAATTTCTACATTAACCAAAATATGCAGCTAAGAGACCAATAAACATGACCAGGGAAAAGAGACCTTCCTTACCCTTTGTTAGCTCACAAAAAAACTAAGTTATAGACTATCCAAAGGATACATTAATTTCACTATTAGTCAAATAATATCAATATTATATGCAGTTCTGACTATGCCTCAAATTATTTTTGCAAAAAGATGAGATATAAATGAATATGTTGGCAGTGATATTAAATATTTATTACATTAATCTTTTAAGTGTTGAAAACAGCAGTTAATCTCAGGAAGAAATATTATGATAGTTTAAAATTGGTTCATAAATAATTGGATATTTACAAATACAGTAGTTTACTCTCAGAGTTTGCTCTCAACAGGGAATTAGAATGCACCTCTCTACTTATGCTGGTATAGAAGGGATGAAATGCAGAATCACGGACTCTCCAGAGGACACCAACATTCTTGGACTAAATCCAAATAGAGGCAGGAAAGTAAAGGCCAGTTCTAATGGTATCTGATATCCAAGAGGGAAGACCACTGAGTGGAGATGATCAATGGGGAAGCAATGAGCAGGGGTACATTACAGAAATAGCAGATGTGGCAGTTGGCTTTGTAAAGAACATTTTAAAAGCAAGATGAGCCAAGCAGACCCAAACCATCTCTCTACTATCTTGGGTCTCAATGCCACTGGGACAGAGACAGTTATTGAGAAACTGGATTCTTCCAATTGGCCTTAAACTGGAGGCATAGTCAAGGGATTATAATGCCTTCTTTGACTGGCTAACTCTAACCCACCGCAGCCTATCACAATGTCCAATGTTGTCTGTAATAATTCTGGCGTCCTCTGTCATTGGATCTAAACATAGTTGGAATAGCCAACCATGTCCCAGAACAGTGCTTGATGGAAACAACTAAAATGAATCTAGAATTATGTCACAGCTTGCTGTTGCCTATGTTAGTTATTGACAAAAATGTTTCAAATATAATCTAGCCTGGAAACCAAGTAGACAAATCAATCTAGAATAGAGATTTTAAAAATATTAAAATTAATTTTACAATTAGATCTTTTGAATGCAACAGTATACCATGACATGTTTTCTAGATTAAATAAGGAACTCTCTTAGATATGAAGTCATATTATTTATTTGACTTTGGAATGACTGAGGAAGCCCACGGTTTAGAAAGGAGGCAAAATTTTATCTATTTAGAAAAGAGTGTGGTCAAATAAACAATACTTATAAGTTTATAAGTATTATGTAACAATACTCATGCATATAAGAAGTCTTATTATTCCTCTATTTACAATTTGAAATTCCAATTTAAATAGGGCTAGTAGTCCTATTTAATTATTATTTCTTCTATTGAAGAAAAATATACCATCTATGCTAGAGGGCTGAAAGTAGCCAGGTAGTATTACCCTACTACTGAGCTCCGAAAGAGAGAAAGGAGATGATGGGGTGAAAAAGGGCAAAAGAAACTTAACGTAAACCACACATACTTTTGTTTTTCAAGAGGCATTACATTTTACTTAAGCCCATTGAGAGGTTTCCTTGGGGACCATCATTGTCTGGTTTCCTTTATTTTTTTTTTCACTTGTGGAAGAAATGGTTTCCTTTAGAGAGTGTGGAAATGTACACATCTATTTTGACTGCTAAACTAAATGTTAAGAATTCTACATGATTTTTATTTTTTCAATGAATGAAATTAAAATTTAAAATGATTTCTTTTGTAAAGAAAATATAGTATATACAGCTTTATTCAAAAGTTTTTTATGTTTGTTTAATTACTATATAACCAACTAAACATATACAATTAGTTTTTATGCAATAGTAGTATATGTTTCTGAAAATTTATCTGATATATTTTAAGATGAATAGAATAAACATTTGATATCACATAAAACTGGTATTAGAGTATACTAGCCTGCACTAGCAACTATTTTTTTGTTACATAAGTCTTTAAATATATTTTCTTATTTTTGCAGTAATAACTAAGGAAGAAGTTGTAGGAAAAGTAAACACACTGTAGATATTATTCTATTTTCTGAGAATACAGAAAGTCAAATTTAGAATGTTAATCTAGAATTATCTCAGAAAGTATAGTATCTTTTACCTTAAATATATTTTAAATCGATATGAAATATTTCCGTTTTCATCCAAAATTGAAATAAGTTTGACTTTTATTATTTTCATTCTCCTGTTTAATATTCTCTTCTGATAACTGCAGCATTAATGGTGAATTTGATTTAGAGTTTTCAGCATCTGTGGAAAGTTCAGTTAGTCATAGAATTGATAACTATGGAAGAATTTCTGAGAATATTACAGATTCCTAAATTATGTTGAGAAGCATACATTAGAGGGATGCACTCAAATATTAACTAAATCACCACTCATCTCTGACTATAGAGAAAGGAGGTTCTGATTGTATTGAATTTGCTCAACTATTCTAAAAGTGCTAAAGGCAGATTTGAACAGTAGTTTATCTTAAACTTCTTTATATATATCGTGTCTCTTATATATAACAATTAATTTTAATGTATATTCAATGACAATTTTAGTATCATCTTGCTTTTCCTTCTTTGGTAATTTTAAAAGATTACTTCAAATACAAACAGCAGCAGAAAATTATGATGTATTATGTTTTTCTCTATTAAATAGATATTACAAAGAACCGGGGCCATTAAGAGTAGCACCAAGAAAACAACCCAAATATTCATTAAAAATATAATGGACAAATAAAATGTAATATATCTATGCAATGGAATACATGCAGTTATGAAAATGAATGAGCACATAGCAAAATATAATGTTGAGTGAAAGAAGCCAAACAAGAATACATACTCTTTGATTCTTTTTATTAAAAGCTCAAAATCAGGCAAAACTGTTTTATATCATTTAGAAGTGCATACTGTACTGAACTTTACAGCAAGTAAAGGAAAGGGTGACCATAAATGTTAGCATAGAGGTTTCCTCCAGGAGAGCAGTGGTTAGAAAAAGGAAGTAGAAAAGGGGAGCACTTCTAGGGTGCTGGCAATATTCTATTTCTTTCTTTTTTCTAATTAATTAATTATTTTTAGAGAAGGGGGTCTTGCTGCATTGCCCAGGCTGGTCTTGAACCCCTGTCCTCAAGTGACCCTCCCACCTCAATATTCTCTTTGTTGACCTGGGTGGCAGTTACACAGGTGTTTGTTTTACAATAATTCATTAATCCCTATAGTCATCTCTATGTATGTCCTAATTCTCAGTAAAAACAGACAATGATGATAGATAGATAGCTATAGATAGATATAAAACAAAAGAATTAAAATTAAGAAAATCAGGGTATTGGATGTAATGCTGTCTATTTCATCTAAGGTGTACAGTTAGATTGTCATAGAAAATATATCACAAGGGGTCATGGGAGATATTTTGGAAAGAAGACTGGGAAAGAGACTGAAAACTTGGGTCCGGCATCCAGATCCATACTTATACACTTACATTCTGTGTATCATGGAAATTATTCATTTCATTTCTCTGAGTCTTAGGATTCTTATCTGCCAGTTGGGGTAATAATCATTTATAGAAAAGTATGTGATAATTTCAGTGAGATTATACATAATTATTTAAATAATGATTCCTCATCTCTATCCTTCTCACCCCAAATCCTCAATCCTATGCATGAAGATGTGGAAAAAATGTCAGAGGTATAACTGTCAAAAAGTACCAGGTACTTTTACATATTTCATGCATTCATTCAGTTTTTTGTTCAACAACCCTTCATTGCACAAGGCACTGTGATCATGAACAATGAAATGGACTCTATTATTTTTCTTGTGCATGTACACAATCATATACACACTCACATGTACGCATTTAATAAATTCAATTTACATTTTACTTCAGTTGTATAAATTTGCTTTCATCAAATGTACTGTTGAACACATGCACCACACGTGTGCATGCACACACACACACAAATGTGGGAGCAATTTTTTACTTTTAAATTTTTTTATGGGTTGCTATCTCTAACATGCCAAAGGAAGAAAAGAATCACCTAATGACCTTGTACCACTTTTCAGAAATATTGATGTTATCATCCTGAAAATTATGAACAATTCTTTCAAATAAAGATCTTTTGAAAGCAATTTGGAAATAAATTAATTTTGCACTTAAGTGTCACTGATGGATTAAAAAGTTAATGTATACCTAGATTTTGTGATATTTATAAAAAGACTGTACCTGAATGTTTATGTAGTATTGATTTTAGAGGGCTTTAGTTAATAGCAAGCTATGAGTTCAATAGCACATTTGACAAAAGCAAATTTATACAACTGAAATAAAATATAAATTGAATTTATTAAATGAAAGTCCAAACTTAACATTCCAATGATTTAAAAATATTTTCCCAAACAAATACTGCCCTATAGCTTTCTCAAATAAATATTTATTCCTGAAATAAATATTGCACCGTATCTTTCTCAAATAAATATTGAACTAATCCTTTGAACATTAAGTTGTCTTGCATCAAACACCTAAGGTTCTAAAGACACCTCCTGGACCCCTGCACGGAACTGCTTCAATAAATGCATGTTGAAAGGAATTTTAAACAGTATCTCTGCCTCCCCCTTTGCTCTACTTAAGATCTTACCACTGGTGGGACAGAAGAATGGTTTGTGGTCACCACGGTTTTCCTAGTAATTACTAAAAATTCACATTTTTTTTTTATCCTCCTGCCTACTGGCAAAGTAATACCAAATTGCAATGTTTAAATTATACAGGTTTTGTTTAATTTTATTTTATCACAGCAATAACATTTATTTCCAATAATGCAATTAAATTGTTTACTTGTTGTCTTTATGTATTATAGCTACCAGAGCAGTGCAATATATATCCAACCCTACCATTCCATTCTACAACCACTAGTGCAATTAGATTTTTGTCTATTTTTTAACTTTTTTATTTTGAACTAATTTTAATGACACAGAAGTATAACATGTAGAATGAAGTTGGGTGGAAATCAATTGTTATTCTTCTGAAGAATATGCACATTAAATTCTTTGTCTCCTACTAAAGGAATATTGTCGGGATATAAATATACTTATTTCATTCAAGACTTTGACAACTAGGGCCTAACCATCTGCCAGACTATGTTATTGTGTAAATAATTCCTATCAGGTGTCCTGCCAGCAAACTCAGATCAATTAGTACTTGTAATGAAGCTCAATAATAATTACAGCTACATCTAGTGAGCTGTATTTATTTCCTGTGTGCCAGGCATGTGACAGATACAGCTTACACTGTTCAAGTTTAACACAATGAAAATTATAGGAGCATAGGTGCTTATAAAGAATTACTAATACAAGGGAACTGGATATGAATACAATTTTTAAAGATACAATTTTGAGTTCACTTCCTATATCCGATTGTTCAGTATTTATCATTATGACTCACTAAATAAGGCAAAAATCATACATAGGAATTTTTAGATCATGAAGCTTTAGGCATTCTCTGGATTCAGATGCATCCTCTGAATACATCCTGCATCCTGGAAGTGACTGTGGAATGAGAAATAACCATAAGGCTTATGGCTAAGCTGAGACTGACAAAAAGCTTGCACCACTTCCCTTAGGAAAACTTCTTTATGTCTATTTTGAATCCTCCACCTGGCATTTCCTCATTTTATTCACGGAACTCATTCTCCCCAGAGCGATCCCTTCTTTCTATATCCATATCCATAAATGTGTAATTCAGATCCTTTGACCTCATAAAAGGACAGGTGGAATATTATTTTAAGAACCAGGATATTTTTTCAAAAAAAATCAAGAGTAGAGTATTGCGAGCGCTTACAGTATCAGCAACAACGTAGCAATAGGAAAGCACAATTTTATCACTTGTACAACCATAGTGTTATTCTCTTTATGCTCTGGATTTAGGGTCTATTCTTATATTAGGTAATATTTCTAAAGATAAAGAAAGCACTTCTTAAGAGAATTCTGGGACGTGGTCCATAAGGGACCTGGAACATATTTTGAGTTAATAGTATTTGATGAGCTGGCCAAACATTAAAAAATGTAATCTCAATTCATTAATTGCAGTTACTATTTTATTTATAAGATAATTAGCATACATGTAATCATTAATGATCTACTCTCATGGGGAATGTCTTCAGGATGGTATTTCCAAGATGTTTTCAGCACTCTACATTACTGGATCTCTGAAGAGAACTATGAATTTTTTCAAATTATTAATAACAAATTTACTTAAATGTTTAATACATATAATTTTCCTAGAAAATAAAATTGCAAATGATCTTTATCTCTTTTTTATTGTAAAATGTGGTAATGATCTAGGGACCAGTATTTTGTTGATTCAACTTTTTTCACTTATTAAATCAAATAATAGTATGCATAACAATTCCATTTCTGTGATTTTATAGTTCCCTTCTTGGGAGTGACTTCATCATTACTTCATCTGATTTTCTTTATTAAAAAGTCTTCTGGATATAAATGCATTCATACAAAGTAAAATGTAAAGTATGTTTTTTAAAGAACTAGAAAAAGAAAGAAGTTAATAGGACTTATGGTAGGTTCTATATAGGCATATTGAAACTAGTAATTACAGTAGTTTTAATTCCTGTTTCACATTTAGACACCACAGCATCATTCTTCTAAATCTATAAGCTTATTGCTATAGATTTAGAGATTAGAGCATTATATCTAGTTCTAAAACAAACATTTGAATTATGAACAAGTTCTTATGCTGAAATTTATTTATCTTATGCTAAAATTTATTTTAGTTTGGACTTGCATTAACATCAATATTTCTCATTGCATTAATAATTTTTAATAATTAATCATACAATTTTCTTTTATTTTAGGAAATATAACATTTCCATATAGGCTAGCAATGCAAATATATTATTTCTAGATTTTTTGATGCTACCCCAAATTCAAGTTGCCAATGTTAGGACTGCACAATCCGAATAGATATGATAATGAGATACTTTATGCCTCACTTTCCATCTACTTGGGTTATCACTCTTTCACCATTGTTTGTTTCGTACTGCCCAATTTCCATAGAATTTGCCCCTCTAATTCTGTCAACCTCTTGAAATGAAACCGTGCTTTATTCAGGAATTATTTTCATGCCCAAGATCATCTTGTGAATTATTTTATACCATTATAAACAAAGCTACTATTACCTTTTCAGTGTTGTAAGAATTAGATTTCCCTACATTAATGGGTTCCATCAGTGGCAGTGCCAAGTTCAGATGGTAAAACTATAATTGCATTTTAAACAGAAAAATTAGTTAAGTATATGCTGAAGATAGTTTGTTAAATTAACATTATAACTGCTATTAACGAGGCATCATTAAGTGAATAGTGCATAAATTAAATTACATACTAGTCACTTAGATCGTTTAGGATTTCATGTGCTACCTCGTTTCCTCTTACCACAAAACTCTTGTCCTTATGTGGATTACTTACAAAAATTCATGAGGCTAATAAGCGTTACTACTTAAATTAACACTTTGCTCCATAGAAATATATTTTTTCCTAATAATAAACATATATTCAGCTAACATTTTTTAGGAATAAATGAGATTTTTTATTTGAAAATTGCCATTCAATTATCATATGGGGCTATTCACCATAAAACTCCATTCAGAAATCTAACTTGGAGGTCTTCTTTGAGGCTAGTAGAGTCATAGCTCTGAAATAGTTACTCAGCTCACTGAAATGCTGTTTATTTATATAAATTGAGGTTAAGAAAAGCAACATAGGCCGGGCGCAGTGGCTCACGCCTGTAATCCTAGCACTCTGGGAGGCCGAGGCGGGTGGATCGCTCTGAGCTCAGGAGTTCGAGACCAGCCTGAGCAAGAGCGAGACCCCCGTCTCTACCAAAAATAGAAAGAAATTAATTGGACAGCTAAAAATATATAGAGGAAAAAAAAAAAATTAGCCGGGCATGGTGGCACATGCCTGTAGTCCCAGCTACTCGGGAGGCTGAGACAGTAAGATTGCTTAAGCCCAGGAGTTCGAGGTTGCTGTGAGCTAGGCTGACGCCACGGCACTCACCCCAGGCAAGAAAGTGAGACTCTGTCTCAAAAAAAAAAAAAAAAAAAAAAGAAAAGCAACATAACATTCACAATCTTAATCATTTTAAGTGTACAGTTTAGTGATATTAACTATATTCACATTGTTGTGCAACAAATCTCTAGAACTTTTTCATCTTGCAAAACCGAAACTCTATACCCATTGGACAATGAATCCCAACTTTTAAAACTAGATAGCCTCTCTAGATTTAATAAAGGTCTTTCCCTCTACATTATTTCCCTTTTCTTCCATGAAAGGGGACTTCAAATTTACTTAGAGAAAACAAATATAAGCACTTATTTTAATGGAAGTGTATTAAGACTATTTTAATAATAAAAACAAACTTTAATTCATTAGGCTGTTTTCAGTTTGTCGGGGACTGTGACAAATATTACTTCATTGTTCTTCCCTGCAAGCCCTTTGACAAAGATGGAGCAGTATTAGAGCTGCTCTGGGGACTGGGCTAGAAGACACTCAGGATGGCATGTCCCAATTCAGAATCCCTGAAAGGGGAAAGTTGTTATTGTTGGAAACATAATGGATCCAGTTATTATTAAAGTACCTAAAATCAGCTGCATAAATTGGGAAGCATATGCACACATCTGCTTCACTGTGACAGTTTAAAAGTTTAAAATTCATAAAAGTCTCATTGAGAAAAAACAGCAACAAAACAAAAAATAGTAAGAAGTGCTACCCAAAGTTACATCCTCCACCACTAAGTCCAAGTAACCAGTGCCCACCCCAGATAAGCACTGTGTGCCTATGTGAGATGGTCATTAGAGAAGGATGAAGAAACTGAGCCACACAAAAGCCTTTCCATATCACTCCCAACCCAGGGTTCTCGAAGCAGCACAAAATTGTCCTCAGAAGACTGAATTACTATTTCTAATTTCCTTCGTAGTAATAATTTAAATGCTAAGTGTGTGTGTGTGTGTGTGTGTGTGTGTGTGTGTGTGTGTGTTTGTCTTTGTTTTTAGGCACACTCCAAAGAGAATGTAAACTCTTTGAGGACAGGGTCTATACCCTACTTACCATTGTATTGCTCAGCCTTTCTCATTATCTGGCATATGGTGAATGGATAAGCAAGTTTTCTAAATAAAAGAACAATTGGCCTTTAGGTAGAATCTCCAGAAAACTATCTGATTTCCATTCCAACTATACAAGCTCCTATACAGTACACACAACCACCAAAGCAATGTATAGAAAGTGAGTCTCAGAATGAAAAGCAAGCTAGAAGTCTTAAAATAAGAAAAATGTTTTCCTTTTTATTTCTTCTGTATGTTCTTTAAGTATTTATAAAATTTGCCTATACAATCTACCTCAGATAATGGCTGTTAGCTGCTATTTAGAAATAGGCCAGTTGTGCCAGATAAAAATCATCTGAGATTATAATATAAATCAGCCATCATCAGAAGTGTATAGTAAAGACCTAGAATTTATATAAATTCTACTAAGCATTTATTTTATGTGAAAGCAGAATACATTCCACAGCACATACATAATTAAATGTAAATGTATGCTGAAAAAGCTCATAATCATGAAAAATACATATCCTGATGGACTACTTTTATTTGGCAACCTTTCCCTTCCAATATCTGTCTTAATATTCAAGAGTAGATTAGAAATTATATCTATAGTCTCCACTCTTTTTATGAAATATGAATAAGAGTAGGTATAGATAATTTATTTCCCTTCAGCTATACACTGAAATGGATAATTACGTCTTTCTGAAAAAGGAAGCCATTAGGTCTTTTCTAACCTTTAATTTTACCTTTGTAGAATTTCATATTGTCAGCCAATACAACATAGCTCTAAACTATTATTTGAAGGTGCTCACCCCATTTTTCTAGCATCTTTATGTTATTACATTCACAAGAAGTATCAGTACATATGGCTTTACTGTTTAACATAAGTTCTTTAGTGACAACATTTTCAAAAGAATAAGAATTTTTACCCTTCAGTTAACTAGAAATAAATTGATGATGGGAACTCGCTCTACTCTGTGTGCAATTTTTTGTGAATCTAAAACTGCTCTAAGAACTAAAATCAATTAATTATTGAAATAAGGTAAATTGATGGAGAACAGATTTAAAACAATTTGTACTTAAACTGGAAGAGAAAGGGGAGAAGAAAAGTTTAATAAATTTGCAGTTAGTTATCTTATAGGGTATGCTAAATGCCTTTTGTCTTTCCTAAGTATAGGTCAAGGAAACAGACTTAAACTGTCATAAGAGAAATGTAAGTTGTGTAAAAGAAACATTCTGATGGTCAGAGTCAGTTAACATATTGAAACAGATTCCTAGATGGAAATTCTGGAATTTTACATCCTAGAGACTTTAAAGAAAGATTCAAGTAATCAGTTGTCTGATATAGCAAACTTTCTCATGTCTAGAGACAAGTTGGTAAATTAGTGGACAGTAGGAAAACCAATCCAACCTCCTGTGCCTATAAATTCTATATTTCCCAGACCGGTTCACGGGGCCAGTTAAAAAATGAGGGCTTTTAAGAATTTAAGGTCACAGATCTAATTCTTATTTCAACCTGTTATCTTCCCTTTCTTCTGAGGTCAGAGACTGTACTCCAAGCATTAGCTAACTTGTAACTTTCATGTAGTCATAAGACTCACAAGACAGGATACGTGGAGTACACAGGCACACCCCTTCCCACAAGTCTCTTAAAGATACTTTAGTAGGGGCTGGACTCTCCATACCGAAGGAATATACATGCTTGTCAAAATCATAGAAAGACTAAGATTAGCCTATCAAATTCTGATTGACTTATATCAGGGAGGAAACTTCAGAGGGTTGTTTTTTTCCCCCTTCAGAGACTTACAGAGAATTATTTTGAATTTTGCTTCTTTTTCACTCTGTAATTCCTGACTAGTAAGAAGCCTCTCAACTCTAATCACTGAATCTACCAAAATATTTTATTTTGAAATATAAACAATCAATAAAGAAATGAATACATTTTCCTATATTTATGAATAGTAGAATCTCATTAATCACTGGCTATAAGAAAATGAAAATATATTACGTGAACCACTTAATATTACAAATAATAAAATAAATCCCCGACGTTTAAAAATAATAAACAATTCCATATTTCACAAAGTTACCATGATTTAAATATATAGGTCTCTTAAAGTCAAAAAACTCACAAAATGTGTGATGACTTCTGTCAGGACATGTTTGCCATCTTCTAATCAGATGCTAAATGTGATCTATTAACCATCATTTGTGTAGCTGCAGCCCTATATCGATTGTTTTATCCTGTTGATAAAATAAAACTTACCTCAGGAATGACTTACCGATTAGTAAAACTGAATTCTCTTAAGCTTAGGGCTTGGAAAATCAATAATTGGAAAGATAAATGTTTTGGATTATAATGAAAAACATGCATAATAGGATCCTCTATAAGAGCCTGAGGCATCACCCAGATTTATAGAAATGGTAACTAAGTGTTCAAAGACTAAGGATGGAGGAAGGAGCCCAGAAACCTGGTTCGATGTCTTGAAATATTTGTCTCTTTATAGCAATAAATGAGTTTTAATCAATTTGACTGTAGAAATGGAACCAAAAGGAGCATTATTCTAAGTGGTATCAATAATCAAGGAAGAAAAGCCTGGTATTAAGAGCTTACCATCTTTTCAGTGGTCCCTTGAGATGAACTGAAGATTTGAACAAAAAGAACTTGATTATAACAGGCAAGTTTGCCTATAATTATTTATAAAATATTATCAAAGTATAGTTTGTTTTTGAATGAACTTATTTCTCAAGTAAGGGTTCATAAAATTTAGCTACAGAACCTGGCCTAATGTTTTTTGGAGTTATATATTAATGTGAATCACTAATTAATTAATCTCCTATATTGACAAATACAACAAATCATCTTTTAATATGTTTGATATAAAATAGCATAAAATATTATAATTTCTCTAAACAATTAATTTTAGCCTATACATTGTATGTCACAAGTGTCTAAAAATATATATTTATACATACCACTTTTTGTTTGTGGGTTTATGTTTATATTTGAATGTCATTAAGTACCTTCAAGAGCTTGCCAATTACATGCAATCAATGTTTGTTTACAGGCAAATAATTTCCTGTGAATTTGAATGAAATGGGCTGGGCATGGTGGCTCACGCTTGTAATCCTAGCACTTTGGGAGGCCGAGGCAGAAGGATTGCTTGAGCTCAGGAGTTTGAGACCAGCCTGAGCAAGAGCGAGACCCCTGTCTCTACTATAAATAGAAAGAAATTAGCCAAACAACTAAAAATAGAAAAAATTAGCCAGGCACGGTGGCATGTGCCTATAGTCCCAGCTACCCGGGAGGCTGAGGAAGGAGGATCGCTTGAGCCCAGGAGTTTGAGGTTGCTATGAGCTAGGCTGATGCCATGGCACTTTAGCCCAGGAAAGAGAGTGAAGACTCTGTCTCAAAAAGAAAAAAAGAATGAATTTGAATGAAATGATGTTTTAAATTGTGTCTTATAAAATATTAAACAATGTGAAGTTTGGATTGGCACCCTTAAATAGCACAGAGCTTCTGCCTGTTACCATCCATAGCCCTTCTCTGAAGATTATCTCACTGGACTCATGATTGCAGTTTAGGGTGCCAGTATACTGACTCCTCCAGATAGCCTGGGAATAGGAACAAATGAATCCCTCAGATCTTCAGAGACACCTTAGGGCCTGGGTCAGGTTTTACTCCCAAGACACATATCTGACAGAAAGATGGGAACTTAAAATGTGATCACCAGTAGTGTTCCTAAAGTTCAAATTTAAAACTTTCACATCCATTTATAAATTCTTTATAAATATAATTTTAATCATAATGCTTTGTGTATCACAAAAACTCCTACTGTAATGGAATTCTTGGGAATCCACTCAATCAGTTACATATATACAAGAAATAATAGAATGTCTTAAGATTATAAAAAATAAATACTAAAAATATTTAAATTGGATGTATTTAAAATAATTACTTTTTCATATATAACACCATGGACAGAATCTATATGAAAATTGGAGACATGACCTATTATTTATCAGCCCCCAAGGCAATTATAAATAGATTTAATTGGCATTGGGATTTAAGGCTTACTTACTAGTGTGTAACTAATTAATAGAATTTTCAGCTTACTCAGCATGTGACTTCTTCAACGATAAGCTGAAATCCTGAAAAAAAAAAAAAAATGAAGACTTAAAATGACCATGCAGATGATTTTTAAATAACTCTCGGTGTTTATGGAGAAACTGAGAAACTAAACTTAATAGTTTCTGAGGCTCTGATATGAAGAAAAGTAAGCATATAATATTATCTTAAAAAAACCACAAAGATCATAGATTAAAATACTGGTAGGATAAGCAATTGTTATAAGTAAACTTTTATATTATCAAAACTTTTTGTAATGTAATTAAAAATTAATTTCAGAGAACTTTTTAAAAAGCTACATAAGAATCTATTGCTATTTTGAAAAGTGTGTTATGACTACCAATGCTCTGTTGGCTTTTACTAAATAACAACACTGAAATTCTATCTTTTATCATAATAATCTTCTCTTCTGACTGATATAGTACTTTCATTAATGTCCCTTATTCAGCACATATTTTCTTATACTAAATAAGAATTTATATTTAGAAATTTGCATAGTTTTATCCACTCTCCTCTTGGGAATAAACTTATCCACGGAAGTGAAAGATCTCTATAATGAAAACTATAAAACATTGATGAAAGAAATTGAAGAGGACACAAAAAAATAGAAAGCTATTCCATGTTCATGGATTAGAAGAATCAATATTGTTAAGATGTCCATACTACCCAAAACAATCTACGGATTCAATGCAATCCCAATTCAAAATGCCAATGGCATTCTTCACAGAAATATAAAAAATAATGCTAAAATTTGTATGAAACCACAAAAGACCTAGAATAGCCAAAGCCATCCTGAGCAAAAAGAAAAACAGAACTGGAGGCCTCACATAACCTGACTTCAAATTATATTACAGAGCTTAGTAACCAAAATATCATGGTACTGGCATAAAAACAGACACATAGACCAATGGAACAGAATAGAGAACCCAGAAAGAAATCCACATGTCTATAGTGAACTTATCTTTGACAAAGCTGCCAAGAACATACAATGGGGAAAGGGCAGTCTCTTCAATAAATGATACTGGGAAAACTGGATATCCATATGCAGAAGAATGGAACTAGATCCTTAGCTTTCACCATACACAAAAATCAAATCAAAATGGATTAAAGACTTAAATCTGTGATAACTCTTTAATCCAAATATCTCTTTATGACTTCAAGCTTTCTTAACTGTATTTCCAAACCTTGCATAATGCCTAGACCATCCTTCAGTTTCCCAGCACCATTGCTTGTTGTTCTTGTGTTCTAATGTCCTTGAATTACTATTGCCTGGATCTGCATTCTAACTATAAATTATATATGTCCCTCAAATACCACCTATAAATTTCTATTTCTGCACACTGTTCCATAATTGCCAAACTACTGTACATGAATACTATTCTGACTATACAGCAGCATTCTGAAATCATGGATTTAGGATTTATGTAGATGCCTTTAATATCTACCCTATTTCCATCACATGTCCTTCTAATATCCTATAGTTCCCTGATTACCTTGCATTTCTCCACCAACATCTCTTCTCCTTAGTCCCCCAAAATAATTCAGTTATCTTCAGTTAAACAGCCATTTGCACCACCTTTTGTATGGCCTAAGAAACCCTGTTTTTTAATGATACATCATTATAATTTGAAAAATCCCCAATGTTGAAAAAAAGAATTAAAGAAAATAGAAGTCATTGACATTTTCCTCTATATAATCAAAAGAATTAATAATATATTGGCTGAATCCTTTAGAGAGAAACCTGGGAATTACCTGAAGCATTTTTTTTAATTAAAAAAGATATCTATTTTGAATTTAAAAAGAACCTATTCCTCACACATAAAGAAGATATCCTTTTGTTTTATAGATTATCCTGAACATAAATTTTAGTGTATACCCAAGGCAGCACCTGACCATGTACTGGTAAAATCTGAGGGCATTTCAGGCCAACTCAATGAAACAATTTTCAGTTCTTCAAATTAGGTATTATTGTCAATATTATATTTGACTTTGTGATTTTGGGGGGATTAGGGCCCTAAGGGAGGAAATTTTTAAAAATTTACATGATAATGTGTTCAAATATCCCCTTGAATACAAAAAGCCTAAAACATAATTTTGAATGAATAATCAAATGCATGAATTTGCCTTATGAAATTCATATGCTCAGTTAAGACATTCCATGCACAGATTTCTACTATATGTCCCTGTTGCATGAGTATTTTAGTTTTTCCATGCCTGATAGTCATTTTTTATGCCTTGGAAATACCCAAGGATACAACTTACATCGACCATGTGTCTAGGTCCTGAAATTTTTTGCTAGCACAATCCAGGAGGCACTCTGTTGACAAAAGAAAAAAATGAGAGTTGGGGTTAGCAGATATATGTTATGTTTCTACCTCTGACTAACCTCTGTTAGGGACTTTGGACAAATCACTGGACCCCATAGTTTACAAACTTGTAAATTATCAGGTCATTTTATCTCTTAGTGGCTATGGTGGATTGTATTTTCCAAGAATGGTAGCAATAGTATCTCTCATACAACCTGCTCTTCCACAATGTAATGATAATGACACTCCACTCACCAAGAAATGAGGTCTGTGATCTTCCTCTTGAACCTGAGTTGACTTGAAACTCCCTTTGTTACTAATAGAAGTGGAAGAAGTTACATTGGGTAACTTTTGAGGCTTGGTCGGAAAAGCCCATGCAATTCAGGCCATGTTTATGGAAGTGCTTATGCTGAAGCCCTGGGCTTTTCTACAAGCCCTTGACTGTCCTAAGTCCACCATACCATGAAGAAGCCCAAACTATATCCCAGAGGAAAACCATGTAGATAAGCACAGCCAACCCTCAGCTGCCCCAGACACCCACCATTTCTGCTTCAGCTAATCTCTGACGGCAGCCACATGAGATGCTCTAAGCTAAAACCACCTAGCCAAGGCCTTTCTGAATTCCAGAGCCATGGACAATGTGAAATATAATAGAATACTTTTTGGTTTTAACTGCTATATTTTAGGGTAATTTGTTATGCACCATATAGTAGCATTCCTGAAGTAAAGGAAAATGATTTCATGCCACAAATTGCTTATTTTTTGAAAAACAAATAAAATCTTACCTTTTAAGTTAACTACATAAATGTTTTTGACACAGATATGTTAAGTAAGTGCTTTGAATTATTTCAGGACAACATCTGTAACAATAATATTGTTTACTACATAGTAGGCTCATTAAAAATAGAATATGTCATTTAGTTTAATTAGATACAAGACTCAAGACAGTATCATGGAACTAAATTACATGTAAATTATAACTGAAAATATAGTTTCTGAAGCCTACAGACTGGATGTGTATATCCTGCTTCCTACTCCTTTACTGATCAACCCTCGCCTCCTTGAATCTTCGCCAGTGAAATCTCTATTAAGAATTTCATTATGTATCTGAGAAGACTCATCTAAGTAAGACTGAGATAATATATTCCATCATGGCCAAAAAAAGAAAGAATCTTAAATAGATTCATCTGAGATCTGATAGCTTTTGTTTTATATTCTGTTTTTAAATAATGCATTAGTGTGGATCCCCAGCACATTAAGAGCCTCTCGAGGAACATAACTGTCATATTTATGAATGATTCTTCATGCTTGCTAAATATCTTCCCCATAGTAGTAGATGCTCAATAAACATTTGATGACTGAATAAAAGTTTATAAGACACAATAATTAATTAGAGGGTGACTTTATTTATTTTTATTTTTATTTTTTTTAATTTCAGCATATTATGGGGGTACAGATGTTTAGGTTACGTATGTTGCCCTTGCCCCCCTTCCCCCAGCAAGTCCGAGTTTCAAGTGTGTCCATCTCTCGGATGGTGCACATCACACTCTTTGTGTATGCATATACCCCTCCCCTCCTCCCCACCCCCTTCCCCCTGCCGGACATCCAATAGATGTTATTCTTATATGTGCACTCACCTGTTGATCAGTTAATACCAATTTGATGGTGAGTACATGTGGTGCTTGTTTTTCCATTCTTGGGATACTTCACTTAGTAGAATGGGTTCCAGCTCTATCCAGGAGTATACAAGAGGTGCTATATCACCATTGTTTCTTAAAGCTGAAGAGTACTCCATGGTATACATATACCACATTTTATTAATCCACTCATGTATAGAGGGTGACTTTAAAAGCTAATCATACTGAATATTTAGTCATTACATTTTGGTCAAGAAGATAAAAAAGTTTATAGTTTGAAAAACTTTTTCTACTTCAACTAATGCTGGCCCACTGTCTGCAACTGTAGCTTTATAGCAACCATTGGACTAGGGATGTGGGAGGACAGACATGTCTTCACAAACCAGAGCTGAAACAAAACAGCATCTGAGATAGATTCAATATCACCTCAGGACAACAGGTCCAAAGTGCCATTTTAAGACCCAGTTTTGAACATAAGGATTAGAGGGCCAGGCATCTGCAAAATAACTAGAAGGGAAGGGTGAGCAGAGGAGAAAAAGAGAAAGGATGGATGGAGGATGGGGGAATCCTATTAAAATTGAATCTAAAAACTAAAATTCAAAAATATTTGAAGAAATCTAATATTAGGGAAGATAGCAGATAAAGACATGCAGATATTAAACAAGAAAAGCTGATACAAAATCAATGAGAAAGCATAGAAATGAAATTTATAGTCATTAAAATAAAAAAACACAAAACATATAGAGCACGCTCTAAATCAGATATGAAAGAGTATTAAGAATTTCATCCAGAACATGGCAAAAATGTTAGAGAAATGTAAAAATATTGATAGGTGCAGTATGTATCTAACAAGAGTACCAGCACTGAGGTTGGAGCAAATTTCATTTACTCAGAAAACATTTATTAAATATCTACTATGTGTCAGGTACCATTCTAGGCATTTAATATAGCAATGAAAATGATGAAAATTTCTCACTGGATTTAAATTTGAGTAGTGGTGGTATAAGATAATGAACAAAGGAACAAATAAATATATAAGATGTAGAAGTAATTAATACTGTGAAAAAAATTAAAACAGTGTAAGAAAATAGAAAGTGACAGGAAAAAAATGATATTTGAGATAAGATGGTCAGGGAAAGACTCTCTGATACAGTGAAATTTATGGAAAGACCAGAACAACCTGATAATATAAGCCTGGCAAATATCTGGGAGAAGACTGTTCCAAAAACAGGAAAGCAACAGGCAAAAGTTTGAGGCAAGAATAGTTTTGGCATACTTGAAGAACAATAAAAGGTACAATGTGGCAGAGAAAGGTAAGAATTTCCAGAATTGAAGAAACTGAAGCAAGCCATGAGAACACAGATCGTTAGGACTCACTGAAGACAAATAAATATAATTTTACATCTAGACACTCTGTGTGGAACCAGAGAACTGGGACAATAAAGAGAAAAAGCCTAAAAGGTATCAGAGAGAAAATTTAGACGGATTGCTCACAATCAAGTGTCACATAAAGGCGAGGACACACAGCAGAATTATTTTCAAAGCGATGATTAAATAAACTGTAATCTAGATTTTCATACATGTAAAAATACATTTTTATTAAAAAGTGAAGACAAAGTAAAGACATTTTCCAGCATAAAAGTTAATTGTTTACCACCCACAGATATATAATAAAGGGAAGGAAGAAGATGAGAAGGAAGAGGAGGAGGAGGAGAAGGGGAAATCAGAAGCAATACACACAGAAATAAATAACATGCAAATAAATTCAATTAACTAGCAACTGCAAAAAAAAAAACACCTTTTATGTAAAAAAGAAAAACTATTGAGAATAACAGGATGGAAAGTTAAATTACACTGATTTACATATTTAGCAGGAAAATAAAAATAATGGAAAAGCACTTAAACATGTAAAAAATGTTTAGACTGATACACATGAGATATGCAAGTATAAAAGTATTTTCTAATAGTAGTAGTAAGAAGTCTGATTCAAAGATTTATATTTTAAAAGTTTTAAATATTGCTGATTTGGGGACTCCTAAAAACATAACATTTTGGGAGAAGTAGCTTTAGGGATTGTACTAGTTAGAAGAAGGCTGGCTATGTTACAGTAACAAGTAAACTCTAATCTCAGTGGTTTAGCCAATTTAACGTCTATTGTTCGCTCATGTAATGTCTTATGACTAGCTGGCTTTTCTCAGTAGTTTTCTTCCAATGATGACTCAACAATTCAACCGACATTCACTTTGTAACACAACAATGTTGAGTTTTCTTTCAGCCATAAGGTTAGGAAAGCATGGAAAACTTAACCTTTCTTGAGGGCATTAGACCAGCAATTATTTCACTCACATTGTCATTGACAAGACTTATTCATGTGGCCACAACTCAACTACAAGAAAGTCTGTAAAGATAGGAGCACATACAGATGTCTGGTCAGCACTCTCTGTAACATTTATTGACAGTTATTTATCCTTTCACATTAAAAAGTTATATATGTTTCTGAAAAATAAATTTCAAAAAAGTGTTAAAAGGAAATGAGCCCCTTAAATGTGGAAAGAATAGACACCATTCATAGGGGAATATTATGGATTTTTATATATAATTTAATTTTAAATATATTTTATGTTAGATAAATAGAATAGATATAAATAAAATGAATGAATTCAGAAGTTCTCTACTTAATTATTCAGTTTCCTAATCCTAATCACATTGAATAAATTTAGCACTTTAATATCTATAAGAGGAAGAAAACAAGTTAAAAGCTATTTATAATAGTTGTTATTAATTCATTAACCTTTTGTAAAATAGAAAACAGTACAATTTAAGTTTACAGTATAAGATAGATTTAAAGTTCCTTTGGAAAGAAATATATATAAATTGCCAAACACTTAGGTTTAGAAAGGAAAAGCAGATTTTAGACCAAAGGTATTTTTCCATGTTTTCTCTTAAATACATTATCTAATTCCCCCAGATTTTGATTCATCATTTTGATGATTGCCCCAGTTTATTATGTCAGAAAAATATGTTACATCATATTTAAAACATAGAAGTTTGACTTCAAACTACCTATAACATTAAAAAAGTCATTTTTCTTTTGTTCAGTGCATACATAAAGCACTATTACTTTAGCATATCAAATGAGCACAGTTTAATAGAAATGTTTAAATATTCCCTTATCCCTTACCTGGATTATGTTTTGCTTTAAATGCATATTCCTATGACAAGTTTCAGGGTAGATTGTAACATTGTGAATAAATACTTCCCAAGTGAGGATTTGAATGAATATATTTTGATACACACACACACACACACATGCACACACACTTAGGTTTTTTAGGCTTTGGGACCTGAGTAAATTTAAGGCTACTATGTTGTAGAAAGAAAGAAAAAAATTCATTGCAAAGCTGTGGACAAAGGACTATGAGTTCAATTTCAAGAATTAAAAAATAATAATAAGCAAAAGTGAACAAAGAAGAGAAGAACCGAGGGTTTGCTTTTCTTCTCACATTTGTTTCCACAACACAAACATGAGCTTATCCTAAAAATCTTAAATAACCTTAAAGACTGAGTACTATTAATAAAGGTTATTGATAACCGAGTACAACTGATAAAGATTATTGACAAACATTGTGTGGCTATACTTCATTGTGTTAAAACTCAATATGTGTAAACATGACTAACAAAATTATCAATTAGCAAATTCATTTCATATATTGTGACTAAGATGCACATTACTGAATTTTGTGGTTTCATCATTCATATATTTCGAGAGCAGTGTCATTCTATGGAGCTTGCTCTGTGTCCAACAAATGTACTCCTGTAATGTGCTTGCTTGTTTTGACTCATTGCCTCAGACGTTTTCCACTGTATCTGTTTATATCTGTTTTTTAGTTCAAGGTTAAATTATTCATATGTGAAAGACAGCACAAATTGCTAAAAAGTAGGGTCTAAGTAGCCAAGGAGATGTTTATTTCTGCCTGCTGAAAATTTTAGGAATAAAACACTGATAAAGTAGCCTAATGCTTTTAGTTTATTGTTTCCTTTTAAATTCTGAGGAATTGTATCTGAATAACAATAATCTTAAATGAATTGATTTGATGTTTTGAATATTATTTTGCTTTTATATGGGCAATTTTAAAAGATTTCTACTCTGTAAGTAGGATTTTATCATGTCTGTTCATAAAAACATTCTCAGAGGAATGTCTTTTCCATTTTATAGGCTAAGTATGTAAAAAAAAAAAAAAAAGAAATTCTTTGTAATTTTGGGAACCATATCTGTTCCCCAAGGGACAATGGCTTAAAGAACACTAGATTTGGAGTTTAAAAAATGGGTTTCAGTGATGGTTTTGACACTTGATAGACTAGGGGGATAATCACTTAACCTTCTGCACTTATAAAATGTGAGGATAATGCATTTTAATATACATAATAAACTAATATATCCTTTCATTATTAATGATTATTATTATGGTTGCTTTAACGTGATATAGTATTTTCATTACATCAAAGTTACTACCATGAAATAAATCATCAGTGAATCCATTATCAATATAATCAGTGGCTATCTGACGTCTTTGTTTTACCAGTGCACTCACTTCCTTCTTTTGGTAATGTACCTGACTGGCTCTTTCTTGTGGTGAATACATTATGTGGCTTGGGAAGGTTGACTTCTTCTCTTGCCAATTGCGTATGAATCAATTAGAATGCCACTCTGGCCCTAATGTTTTTGTAACATAAAGAAATGTTTAAAGATTTTAACACTAAACACCCACATCCTACCACCTTCAATCCACAATTAACATTTTATTTTGCCTAATTTATCCTTTTATCTATCTTCCTATCTTTGCATCAATGCCTCTTATTTTTTAATGCATTTAAAATTAAGTTGGAGCTATCAATACAGTTACTCCAAACACTTCAACATATATATTATTGACTAGAGTTCAATATTTCCATAAAGCAGTACAATTCAAACCTCCATTAAATATGGAAAGTTATTATCCCCAAAAATTGTTCTCTTATGCCCCTTCCCACTCAATATAGCAGCAACTACTACCTGGCTGTTTTTCAACCATAGGTTAGTTTTTGACTGTTGTAGAAATGCAAATAAATGGAATCTTTCCTGTAAGATTTCTTTGTACGTGCTATTGTGTGTATCAGTATTTCATCCCTTTTTATTTCTTCGTAGTATTCTATTGCATGAATATATTGGTTTGTTTATCGATTTCCCTATTGGTGGGCATGGCTGTTTTTACTTTTCAGCTATTATGAATAAAGTTGCCATAAACATTCTTGTACATAATCTCTTGTGAACATATATTTTCATTTCTTATGGATAAATACCGAGAAGTTTAATGGCTGAGTCATAAGAAGGTATAGGCTTAAAATAATCCAGACTTTTTCCATGGTAGGGGTATAATTTTACACACCCACTAGTAATATGTAAACGTTTAAATTGTTCCACATCCTCACATCATTTGGTGTGTCAATCTTTTTAAATTTAGCTATTCTAGAGGGTGCATATTTGTATGTAATAGTAGTTTTAGTTTCTATTTCTCTGCTGTCTAATGATGTTGAGCACCTTTTCATGTGCTTATTTGCCATTAATATATTTCCTTTAGTGAAGAATCTGTTTGAATATTTGGCCCATTTTTGATTGAGTTATTTGTCTTTTTATTGCTGAACAGTAGAAATTTATTATATATTCTGACATATATTCAGTCATTTGCTGATATATGTTTTGCATATGTTTTCTTCTAGTTTATGGCTTGCTCATTCACTTCCTAAACAATCTATTTTGATGAGCTAAAAATTTTACATTTGATTAAGTTAAAATTATCATTTCTTATCTTTTATGGTTAGTGCCTCTTGGGACCTGTCATAGAATCCTCTGTCCACTTCTAATTTGAAAAGGTGTTCTTTGTTTTTTCTCTAAAAGCTTTATAGTTTTAATATATAGGTCTGTGATCCATCTCAAACTAATTTTTCAGTATGGTGTGAATTTGGGTGAGGATATTTTTGTTGTTGTTTGTTATCTAGTTATTCTAGCACCATGTGTTAAAACAAAACAAAACAAAACCAAAAACAACTTTCTTTTTATACATTCTTTTGGTGCTTTTATCAAAAATGAAATGGTTGTATGTGTGGGTCTATTCTTTGGTTTTCAACTTGATTACGTTGGTCTATTTGTCAACTTTTATGCCAGTCCCACACTGTCTTCATTAATGTAGCATTATAGTAAGTCTTAAAGTCAAGTAGTAGAAATACTTCAAAACTGTTGTTCTTTCCATGATTATTTTTACTATTCAGGTTTTTTTTGCATTTCTATATAAATTTTAGAATCATCTTGTCAATTTCTACAAAGAGAGTATATGGTAACTCTGTCAGTGTGTGGAATCTATAGTTTAATTTGGGGATAACTGTCATCTTAACTATACTGTGTCTTGCAATCCATGGAAATGATGACTTTCATGATTTATTTATGTGCTCTTAAATTATCTAAGCAGTTTTTATAATTTTCAGTGTAAAGCTCAAATACTTGTTATTAAATGCATTCTTAAGTATATCATGTATTTCATACTTTTATAAATAGAATTGTTTTCTTAATTTTTAAAGTGCTGCTAGTGTTGAAAAATACAATAGATTTTTGTATATTTAGCTTCTATCCTGTGACCTTGGTAATTTCACTTGTTGGTTGTAATAGTTGTTTTATTGAGTCCTTGGGATCTTCTACATACACAATCATGGTATCTGCGAATAGAATTTTACTTCTTTCTTTACAATCTTTGCTGGAAAAGATTTTTTATTTATTTCTTGCCTTTCTACACTGTTAAGACTTCTAATAAAATGTTGAATAGAAATGATGCAGATAGACATTTTTACCGTCTTCCTCATAATAGGTTAAAGTACTCAATATTTGAACATGACATATGATGGCAACAGATTTTTAATATATTCTCAGGTTTGCCGAGAGTATCATGAATGAATGTTGAATTTTGTCAAATGCTTTTCTACATCCTTTGAAATGATCGTAGGATATTTTTCTCATTTGTTCTCTGAATATTGTGAGTGATAATGATTTCGAATGTTAAAGCAGCCCTGAATTTGTGTAAAACAAAAACAACATGATCATTTTACAATGTTCATTTTATGTATTACTAGATTAATTTAATAACATTTCTAAAGGGTGTGAGGGGTAATAAATCTATAGTTTTATGCTTTGTAAATTTTGTATTATGGCTTTGTTGCCTTGATAAAACCAGTTGGGAAGTGTTTTCTCCTCAATTTGATGAAAGTTTGTATAGGATTGATCTTATGTCTTCCTTAAATTTTTGATAGAATTCACTACTGAAACAAGATAGGCCTATAGTTTTTCTTTATAGTTTTTCTTTATATACTTTTGATAACAAATATATATATAATAGATGTAAAGCTGCTCCGATTTTATTATTCATACTGTGTCAGTTGTTATAAGTTTTATTTTTCAAATTGGTCCATTTTACCAATATTGTAGAATATGTTGGCATGCGCTAGATATTTTAAATTGTACCACAGGTCCCTGAGACACTAGTCATTATTTTTCAATCTTTTTAGCTTTCATTCTTCAAATTGGGTTATTTATATTGGTATATCTTCTCCCATGTTCCTTCTATCAGTCTTCTCTTCATTTAGTAATCTCCACCCTGCTATTAATCCTATCTAGTGAATTTTTAATTTCAGGTATTGTATTTTTCTATTATGTAATTTCCATTTGGTCTTTTTTTATAGTTTTCATTTCCCTACTGAGAATTTTAATTTCTATTCTATGTAAGCATATTTTCTTTTATGTCTTTGAGCATAATTATCATAGGTATTTTGGACTCCTTTGCTAATTCCAACAACTGGGTCTTCTTGGAGTTGCAGTTTATTAATTGTTTTTTCTCTTAAGAATGGGTCATGTTTTTCTTTTTTTTTTTTTTTTTTTTTGTAAGTCAAGTTATTTTGGATTGTATCTTGAATTTACTAAGTAATAGGTTGTAGATTCTCTAATTCTGTTATTTATTTGTTTTTCCTCAAGAGTGTTGATTGATTTTGTTTTAGTAAGCATTTGACTTGGATGGACTAAAACTACAAAGTGTCTCCTCTGAAGTATCCAGAAACTCAAAAACTCAAATCTCAGTTCACTTATTTAACTACTGTAGCTGCATTGCTTGGAGTCTGTCTTGTACATGCCTCATTCAGGGGTCAGGCAGATATTTGGGCAAAATTATACACACACACACACACACACACACACACACACACACACACAAGGTCTTCCACTTTCTGGCTCTCTCCTTTCTTGGATTGCCACATACACACACACACTTTTCAACAGATGCATTTGGTCCAAATGCTATCATTTAGTTTCATTGGGTTCTTTAATAAGTATACACATTTTTGTATTGGTTTTCTTACCCATCCCCATCATGTAGAATGGGAAGTTCGTCTGGCTAAAAGCCAAAATACACAATTTACCTTGAGAATTTATTTCCTCCTTCCAAGCGTTCACTCTCCTTCACTCTCTATCTGTCTATTTGTTTTTTTGGTTTGTTTGGTTGGTTGGTTGTTTTTTTCTTTTGTTTTGTTTTGTTTTGTTTGCTCTCCGAGCTTCTTCACTGTTGGCATAAACAAGCTACCGTTAAGATGACAAAACTAGTTTGCAGTCCCACCAGCAGTGTATGAGTGTTCCTATCTCTCTGCATCCATGCCAACATTTATTGTTTTGGGACTTTTTGATAAAGGCCAGTCTCACTGGAGAGAAGTGATATTTCATTGTGGTTTTGATTTGCATTTCCCTGATGATTAGAGATGTTGAGCATTTTTTCATATGTTTTTTGGCCATTATTCTATCTTCTTTTGAAAAGTTTCTGTTCATGTCCTTTGCCCACTTTTTGATAGGGTTGTTTGATTTTTTCTTGTTGATTTTCCTGAGTTCTAAGTAGATTCTAGTTATCAGCCCTTTATCAGATTTGTAGCATGCAAAAATTTTCTCCCATTCTGTAGGTTGTCTGTTTGCTCTTGTGACAATTTCCTTGGCTGTGCAGAA